>JAJPUD010005117.1:24804-47484 GCA_023553655.1 Myrmecobius fasciatus | reverse complement strand
TGTGTGTGTGTGTGTGTGTGTGTGTGTGTGTGTGTGTGTGTGTGTGTTTTACGTGTCCCACCGTTGGGTAGGAAGGAGGAGGGCACCTTGAGGCAATGTGTACAAGGATGCGCTGGCTAAATCTCGTCAATGTTTCCGCCTTGCACCACAAGTAACATTTGGGGGTCTCAGCTCTGGAAGCACTGGGGAGCCTTAACGTGCCTTTGGGCCGGATGGGGAGTGTGTCCGGCTGGTCTCCAGCTCCAGTGGGGCCGGGCTGATTGGGCTCCCCCATGAATGAGCCTGGAGAGGAGGGGGGCCGATTTTGGAAGTGATGGGGTTTGGCCCACCTGCTCCAGCTCTCCATCCGGGATCCCCGAGACCCGCAGACACAGTCCGCCACCAGGGATGGGAAAGGAGAGCTTGCCACGCTGGGAGCAGACTTGGTTCCCATGAGCAAGATCGAGGGCATTTCCAGCTCTCTTCCCAGTCAGAGGGGTCCTGGCTGCACTTCCTCTGCTCGGGCAGAAGAATGGGAGCGCCTTGCTTCCCATGGGGCGCCAAGCTCGTCCAGGCCTGAGGGAGAGCTCAGCACAAGGAGACCTTGTTCTGAGCCTGGCTCTGGGGGAGCGGCCCCATGCCCAAGTGGAGACACAAGGGCCTCTGTTCTAAGGGAGCACCTCTGGCTGCACATTGGCTCTTAGCGGGCATTCGGGGGCTGCTTAAGCATTCAGCGCCAGCCTAAAGAGCAGAGACAATGCCGACTTTGGCACCAGCATGCTCAGGAGGCTGGTGGAGAGGGGCAGAGGGCACCCGGGGCCAGATTTTATGGCTCAGCCAACGGGCAAGGTCTCAGAAGTTCTCCAGGGACCTCCCAGGTGAGAGTCCTTCACCTTTCAGCCAGCATGCTGAAAGCATGGCCCGGCAATGGGACATGAGTCCCCAGGACTCCCCAATGGGTCTGATGAGGAAGTTTCTAGCTGCCCACCTACTGGACTGAGTCTGGGCCCAGCTTGGGGCCTTTCTGAGCACGGGACATGGGACATGGAAGTGGAACAGCACTAGTCTCCTTCCCTCCCTCCCTGGCTCGTTTTAGGGAAAGCACTTAGAGGGTGTGGGTGAGCTCAGAAGGAACAAGAAAACGGGGTGACTGCTGGGGGGAGGGCATTTCCCCTCCTTTCTCTTCCCCTCCATCACCATGGGGCCCCCAGTGGGAGCGCCTTCCCAGGGCTTCCCTCCCTCCATTTAGGCTCCTCTGACTGGGAGGGTCTCCCTTCTGGCCCTGCTCCCTGCCAGTGAGAGCTGACCACCAGCCTCTCCTGGGCCCATCACTCAATGCCCGGGGCCAAGGACCAGGAGACATGTTGAGTGGGGCTGTGTCTCCATTCACAGTCACACAGTCCCAATGCTGTGGTCTCCCCGGGCAGAACGGCCCCCTCTAGGCTGCCCTCTCCCCTGCTGGAGGTGGTGCCCGAGGCTGAGAATCACGGTGCCCGACCCAAACCCAGCCCGGTTCTGGAAGGAGGGTGGGAGCCTCATCCTCAGCCACGCCAGGTCAAGGAGGGAGGCCCAACAGGGGAAGTGAGCCTTCCTTGCCTTGGAGACACTTCCTGGGCACCGGGCCTCCCCCCGAGGCTGGGTGTTAGACTGGCCCGGAGGCAGGGGAGTTCGGGGATGGAGCAGCTAAGGACGCCAGCACCACATGGGGGGAAATCAGCAGGACCCCTAAGTTTGCTCTGGTGGCCTCAAGGGGAGGCTGGGGCTGCTCTGCAGATCTGAGCGCTGAGACCTGGTTAAACCGCTCTGAAATCATCTCCTCTGAGCCTCCCCCAGCCTTGTCAGGAGGCCAGGGCGAGAGAAGACTGAGGCAAGGAGAGGTGATGCGGCCGCCGGGCAGCAGCGGAGGCTGGGGGAGGTGATGGGGGTCCCGCCAGCAATTAAGGCTGGGGGAGGTGATGCGGGACCCAGGCAGCAGCGAGATTGGGGGAGTGATGGGGGTCCCGGGAGTGCAGCGGAGGCCGGGGGAGGTGAGTCGGAAGCCCGCCAGCATCTGAGGCCGGGGGAGGTGCAGTGGAGGCTGGATTTGGGAAGGACCTTGGAGAGCGTCTGGCCCAATGTGCTCTGAACATGGACGGCGCGGCCCCAGAAGCCCCTCCGGGGGGGCCCGCTGCCTCCATGCGCGGTCTGCCCCCAGCCCTAGACAAGGACCTTGCACAGAGTAAGGACTTCAGTGGCTCTTCACTCCTCACTGGGGCCCTGGTGTCCGCTCCCGTTACCTCCGTTTCCCCCCTGGATAGCGGCCCCGAGTTTGCTTCTTTCTCCCCATGCTCCCCTCTGGGGTCAAGGAGCAAGCCTCCTGCCCCCCTCCCCCTCTCCCGAACTTGAGGGCAGCGCTCCCTTTCCCGGGTTCCCTGCCCGGCTCCAGAAGCAGCTTCGCCCGCGGATTTCTCCCACGCTCTTCCCTGGGGGGGGGGGGGGGGGGGGCCAGGAGGACTGCCCAGACCAGAGGGGGGGGGGGGTTCAGCAAGCCGTGGGGTTCACGCCCCCGGGGGTGAGGAGGAGGCCCGGGGCCCCAAGTCGGCTCAGGGCAGCAGCCCCGCCTGGCGGGCGCTTCTGGAAGTGCCCGGGGGCTGGGCAGAGCCCGGGACAGGCCGTCAGGAGGGGGCAGCATTTCCCAGGCCATCCCAGGCTGCTCCCCTTTCTGGGATCAGATTTTCCCGTGGGAGGAGGCTCCCACCCCTCCCATCCTGCCCTGGGGCCCGGGCTGGACGCTCACTGTGGGGGATCTGGCCAGAAAACGGCTCTGGGCCCCGCCCGCCCACCCCCAGGACCGCGACTTCCCCTCCCCCTTCCCCTTGTTTCCCCCTCCCCCTCCCCCTTGCTTCCCCCTCCCCCTCTCCCCTTGCTTCCCCCTCCCCCTCCCCCCTTGCTTCCCCCTTAACAACCTATAGTCGCCCGGATGAAGTGGGGGCTCCTGGGTGGGGAGCCTCCAGTCCCTGCCCCGAGGCCACAGCCTCCATTAGCAGCACCTGTCTGCTCGGACACTGGGCTGCCCAGGGAGCCAAGCCCTTCGTCCATGGAGGAAGCACTTCCCCGAGTCCTCCCTGCCCCTGGGTCCCAATCCCAAACCTCTGGCTTTGGCCTCTGGCTACTTTGATCTCCACACTCCCGGGAATCTGGGTTCCCCGGCGGACCCCCTGCCCCGCCCCCACCATAGCACAGCGGCCTTCCCTTGTCCTGTGCCCCCATTTCTGTCCTCCTTCAGCAGCTCAGCCTCCAGGCTCCTCTTCATTGTTTGTATCCTCCCAGGGCTGGTCCTGGTCACAGCCAACAAGCTCCCGGCCCCGGGGGACTCGGGGTACACTCGCCTCGCCCTGACCCGCGGCTTCCCTTCCCATCAGCCCCACAGTAACTGCTCCCCGACTAAGATGCAGGACTCCTCAGTCACAATTCCTCCTTCCTCCCTCCCCTCTTCTTTGAGCACCTTCCTCCCACCCCGGCTCTCACCTTTGCTTTCTTCCTTGTCCAGTCTTGACCAGAAATAGCATCTTCCACCCTCGAGCCCCTGGCCCTCTTGTCCTCTCCTGGCCCTGCGCCTCCAAGCCAAAGCCCAGAGTTCGGCCGCCATCGGCCTTCTTTGCTCTGCTCAGGCACTGCCCAATGCCCCTGAAGGAAGTCCACACCTAAGCTGCCTAGGTCCACTGCAAGCTAATCTCAGCTGGACTCTGACTGCTGCCCAATAAATACTTGTATTCTTGCCTGCCTGGCAGTCTCCCTGCCGCAGGGGCTTCCACACCTTCATTTCTCCAGCCTTCCGTTGCTTCACCACTTCAGCACGAGATCCCATCTCCTATTGAGAAAGTGAGTCCCTTTTTCACGAGCTTCCTCTTCTCCCCTGTCCCCACCTTAAAACTTAAAAAAAAAGTTCCCATTCTCTCCTCAATTGCTCTAGTCTCTAAAGAAGCGCTGGCCTCCTGCTTACCACGGCCAGCCCTTTGACTTATGGCTCTGATCCTGTCCCCTTCTGCCTTCTGCATTCTCTCCTTCCTCTTCCTCCTTCAACCTTCAGTCTCTCCTTTGTTTTCTGCCTCTTTTCTGATTGCTAGAGACATACCCACATCCTCTTAATGCTTAAGAAAAAGTTGGACCCGACTTCATATCCCTTCAAATGATCATCCTAGAGCTCTTTTCCTTTTCATAGTCAAACTCCTAGATCCTGGCGTCAACAGTAGTTGCCATCACTTCCTCAGCTCTCTTCAATTTTTGCTGTTAGCTTTGACCTGAAACGGCTCTTTCCAAGGTTAATCTCTTGGTTACTTAATCTCTCAGGATCTGGGCAGCTCTTGAGGGCAGATCCTGATCCACATTGGTCAAGGCAGTTCCTTATCCTGGGCCCTCAAAACCTACAGTATCTTGCATCTAGTAGGTGCCTAATAAATGCTGGTTGGTTGTGGATTGATTTGAACCCATCCATTGGCTACCCAGTAATGGACTCCAGGGAAGGAAAATGCTATGCAGAGAGCATCTAGCCTACTTTAGCTCTCCAGCTATGAGAAGGGAACATTTTCTGGTATTGAGTTGGTGCCCTTGGACCCTGGGCTGCCCCTCTCACCAGCTCTGACTTCCATTCAAAGCCACCCTGGCTAATGGCGTCCTTTCCCTACCAAGAGATGACCTCTGGAGTCTCCAAGGAAAAAAAGCAGCTTTCTCCTGAGCAGCCTCACCCCAGGCCTGGCCAACGGCCTCCAGGGCCCCAGGCTTCCCGGAAACCTGGAGAGGCTTTCGGTGCTGGACAGTGCTCAAGCTTGGGGTGGGGGTGGTCCCCCTGATGTAGCTGGGCCACAAGCCTATGTTCTAGAGGGAGCAGAGGCCCCTTCCTTACTTTGGGAGGCTGACCCAAATACATAGCCAAGAGCCCTGGGGATCTGGGTTCAAAGTCCACCACAGTGGTCACTCCCTGGCCAAGTCCAAGGCCCTTTCCTTCTGGGGGCTTCTTTCCTCCTTGGTAAAATGAAGGGATTGGCCTCAATGACCTTTGGAGGTCCTTCCAACTCTAGGTCTATTAATCATCAATCAGCAAACATTAGGCACTTATTGTATACCGTGCACACTGTGATAAACCCTGGGGAAATACATCAGAGTCATGTCAGATGAGGTCCAAGGGGAGCTGGTTCCTTGATTGGGTCAGAATCTGGGAGAGGAGGAGGGAGCAGGGAGAACATCTCAGGCCCAAGGAACATGGCGGGGGGGGGGGGGCAAAGGATGAAGGTGAGGGAAGGACCCAGCAACTTTTAGGTTTGTGAAAGGGGCTTATGGGGCCATTGGGGGACTCTTCTTTATGTTGAAGTCCAGTTCTGGGCCTGCCCTGGAGCTCGCTGGTGACATTATGTGCCACAGAGAGAATTCTCTCAGCCATTGTCCTCGAACTCAAGCCTAGGGGGATCCTTTGGCACCAAAGTCCCCCAAAGTGGCCCTCGCCTAGATCCTGGGGGCAGTGGGGTGCCCAGTGTGATGCTCACACACGCCTTGAAGCCATGTTAGTGAGCCGGAGGTGAGAGGGGGGGACAGGGCCTGGCCAGAGATGGATGCTGGGGAGCGGGGGGTGGGGTGTAACTGAGATGTGCTTTTCTGCAATAAGGAGGCCAGACCCCAAGGCCATTTGCCACTCTTTGATCCAGGCCAGCCTTGTGCCCCAGTTTCCCCCCTCCATGCCTTTGCTCACCCGGGGTGTCATTGGTTTACACACTGGGTGGAAGACCAAGGATGCCCATTCCCGGACTTGGGAAAACCTCAGAGGCTTCAGGGTCACTTTGGAAGTTGGGGTCTCCACAGGAAGTACTTTAAAGGAGGCTGACCATTCTCTAGTAGACAGAGCCCGGACTTGGAGTCAGGAGCACCAGAGTGCAGATCTGTGTGACCCTGGGTACATCCCTTCATGCTGTCTGCCTCAGTTTCCTCATCTGTAAAATGGGCTGGAGAAGGAAACAGCCAACCATTCTATTATCTCTGCCAAGAACCCCCCAAATGGAGCCCCGAAGGGTCAGATACTGCAATGACTGAACGATTATTCTCCGCTTTCATGCATTCACACATGGCCCCTTCTTGTGAAGTCTTTGTAGAGATGGGAAAGTCGGGCTGTTCTTGCTCAGGGTTACCGACATCCACGCGGGCCCGTTTGGGGCAGGATATTGTCTGTTATTGGTTCGAATCTTTTGGGGTCTCTTTCTCTCGGCAATTTCCAAAAAATGGATTCTCTGGCACTTCTGAAAATGTCTTGCTTCCCCCCATGGGTGGGTCTTCCCAGTGTCGTCCTGCTAGGGACCATCCTGACTTTCCCTGGGGGCACTGGCCCCTTGGTGACATTGGGGAAAATGCTCCCCTCTTCTAGTTCCATGGGCCTGGGGCAGCTGATCTGCTCTCTCCTAAAGGCTGCTCGAGACCCCCCCCATTTTCTCCCATTACACTGGAAAACTGGTTTCTGTTCTAAGTGTGGGGGGCCCTCGGTAGTGGGCATCCTCTCTGGCTCCTTGGGACCCTGTCACGTTGGCGATCGGTTCCTGGGCCTCCGGGCTCCCCTCCACGTTCCGGCTTGCTTCAAGGTCCAGCCAGAATCCCACCTCTTCCCAGAAGCCTTTCTGCTCCCCTTCAGGCTCCGGCCTCCCCCTGAGGCGGGGTCTGCATGTGGTCCCCCCCTTAGTCTGGAAGCTTCTTGAGGACAGGGACAGCCTCCTGCCAGACCGGCATGTTTCCCCAGGCTGGGGGTCTCCCAGGCACCCTGGGAAGGGTCTGGCCTCTCCCCTCACAGAAATAATGAATTCTGACTTCGGGACAGTTCTTGGGAAGACCCGGGGAGCACAGAATGGACATGAGCCCGGCCTCCAAGGCCTGAGTCAGGGCTCTTCCCCCGGAGTAACAACACCTGAAGAGGAAACCCAAAGTAGTTCCAGAGCTTGGGGCCCCAAGTTCAAATCCAGCCTCAGATCCTTCCCAGCTGGGTGATCCTGAGCCTCCACCTCTGTCTGCCTCTGATCAGTAAATGGGGATAAGGGCACCCCACTCGCCTGCTCCCCTCAAATGAGATAATAATTGGCCGTCCTGGGTCCATAATTCCCCCTGGCTCTGAACCCTGACCCTTCCCATTATGCAGATGGAACAGTCCATGCCCTAATCCTGCCGGGTGACCAGGAGGCAGACCAGAGATTGGTCGGGGAGTCGTGACTGGGCAATGGGTCCCTCGGACGGCAAGGAGGAAGGGAAAAGGAAACCTCCTCCTGACCCTGATTTCTGTGTCCTGCAGCCTGAGGGGCGGCTCCCTCAGCTGGGCCCAGGGCTCCCGGTCTCTTTCAGGCTTTTTTGTCCTAGGAAACAAAAGGAAGGAGCAGGGTCAATGTTCCAAGGGGCCCAGGAAGTCCCCAAGTGACCAGGGAGAAAGCCCAGGCCCCGCCATCCCCCTCACTTGCCCTGAGCACCTGCCAGCAGGGAATCTGGGCCAGGGCTGGCAGTCCTGGGGGCGGGGGGAGCCTGAGCAGGTCCCAGGGGACTTGGGGACTCTGCCCATGTGGGAGCGGGAAAATGTCAAGTGTCTTGCTTGAGCCAGCACTGGGCAAGCGGGCAGCCTCAGAGGGGCCTGGCTCTTGTCGAGGAGGGGAAGGAGGCGGGGTGGGGGCAGGGGGCCGCCATTATCCCTTTGATTTTCCTCCAAAGACACAGTTTCCCTCCCTTCTCAAGCAGCTGGCTCCCAGCCCGTGAGAAGAGGGAAGGGGCCGCTGCAGCTCCCCAGAGCCTTGGTGGCCGCTGGCCAGCAGTGAGGAGACCCTCAGCAGCCAATGGGAGAACCACTAGACAGAGAGACTGAGGGGGGGTCACCAGAGAGTGGCCCGGTTGGTGGTCAACAAAATGGGGTCCCATTGGCAGCTTAGCAAAGTGTGTGTGTGTGTGATAGACAGAGACAGAGGAAAGGAGAGAGACAATTACAGTGAGAGAGAGAAACAGGGAAGGGGGAGGGGAGAAAAAAGAGAATTATAGTGAGACAGAGAGACAGAGATAGATAGAATTAGGGAGACAGAGAGACAGGGGAGAGAGAGAATTAGAGAGAGAAGGGAGAGGGGAGGGGAGGAAAAAAGAGAATTATAGTGAGATAGAGAGACAGAATTAGAGAGAAAGAATTATAATGACACAGAGAGAGACAGAGGCAGAGACAGAGACAAAAAGAGAATTACAATGAAAAAATTATAGTGAGGGGGGAGAATTATTGTGAGAGAAAATAAAAAAGGGGAAAAGAAGAAGGAAAGAAGAAAAGTGTGGGAGAGAAACAAAGGGTCAAGGGGGGAAAGGAGAGAATGAAAGTGAGTGTGAGAAAAAGAGGGGAAAGGAAAAGGGGGGGAAGGGGGTCTTAGCAACAAAGTTTCCTTTGTGGAAAACTCTCCCCTCCCCCTTCCCGCTACTCTCCCCCTCCCTCCCCCAGCCCCCAGCTCTTGCTTTGAGAACTGGACTCTGGGAAAGAAGAAGCAAGCCCCTGCCCTTCCGAGGTAGCTTGGCTGGCCTGGGGAAGTTCTCTCAGATATTATCTCACCGACTCTGGGAGTGGCCGCCCTTCCCCCTCCCCCAACCCCTTCCCTTGCCTGTGTTTTTGCTTCTTGACTCTTAGTTGGCCCACGGGCAGGGGCCTTTCTCAGCATCCCCAGGCCACGGGCCGGGCTTGTGGACTGTCCTCCCAAATACTGGCCAGCTCCTGCCTCCTCCAGCCTCCAGGACCAGCCTCTTCTCTCATTTCGCCCAAGCAGGCTGGACGGTGGGCACCCAGTGCTTTGCCCCTCAGGGTGTCTCTTTGTGCCCAATCCAGACCAATAAATAGGCATTCAATCAGTCAATCCACAAAACTCACTAAGCCAACTAAGCTTTGTACCAAGCCCTGGGGATACCAAGAAAAGCAAAACAGACAAAATCCCCCAGAATCCCCCACCCAGGCCCTCAAATGGAGGAGACGACAGGTGAACAACTGTGACAAAAAAGCCCTACATGGGATCCCCTAGAAATCGTCCCAGAGGAAAGCTCAGACATGAAGGAAGGCGGGGAAAGGCAACTCAGGAAGGTGGGAGGGCAAGGAAGTCAAGTTTGTCGAGGGAACCCGAGAGAGTCCAGCTGGCCAGAGCAGGACAGTGGAGACAAGAGCTGCGGGACATGGGGTGAAGGAGATCGGGAAGTTTCCCTTGGAGAAGGGAAGACTCAAGTGACTGCCGGCGCTGGAAGGACTCATCACCTCATGGACGGTGTTGGAAGGGTCCTCGCTGACTCCCAGTTTCAGCCTTCCTTCTGCAGATTTATTATTTGTTTTTGGTCTTCTTTTCTTTTTTTACATTTTGAATTCCAAATTCCCTTCTTCTTTCCGCCCAGCCTCCTCTCACCACTGAGAAGGTGAGGAACATGCTGTCAATTAATTATATTTCCCTATTAGCCATATCACAAAACAAAGCAAGAATAAGCTGGAGAAAATGAGGCATCCCTCTGCGCCCAGAATCCATCGGTTCTCTTGAGCTGGATTACAGTCTTCAGCGTGCATCCTTTGGAATTGTCCTGGGTCATTCATTGGATGAGAGTTGCCAAATCTTTCACCAGTGATCATCATCACACCATTGCTGTCCCAATGCACGATGATCTCCCACTTCTCATTCACGCTGCATCGGTTCATGGAAGTCTCGCCAGGTTTGTTCTGACACCGGCTGCTGCTCACTTTTTGTGGCATAAGAGAATCCTGCCACAAACAAACTCTACAGTGTGCTCACCATTCCCTAAATGGATGGGCATCCCCTCTTGTGTGCCCTTCCCCTGTTAGTTCCCCACTGGCTAAGAGAAATTTCTATCCTCAGATCACTGGGTTTGTATCTCCAGTGAGGGTGAGGTTCAAGCCTTGCTCCCCACTCCCAACCCCATTTTTCCTTCCACTATAAAAGCCTAGCCTTGAAAGCCCCTTTTAGGGGAGAAAATGTTCCCCCATTCTACCCCTCCCTTCCCTTCTCCCTAAACCTTCTCTTTCTCATTCCAGTTTTGGAGATCATCCCAACGTGATTCTCTCACACTCAGGCTGTGTCTAAGCAGACTCTCTCTGACCTCTAAGAATCGCCAAGTTACCCGTCTCGTTTTCTCCATGTAGAACGTAACTGGTTTAGCTTCATTGAGTTTCAGGTGATCCCTCACTCACGCTTACCTTTTTATACGTGAATTTTGGGTTTGCAACTCAGATTTTCTAGTCAGCCCTGCTCTTTTCATCAGAACTGTTTGAAAGTCTTCTACTTCGTTCAATATATCTCTCTCCCCCAAAAAGGATTATGCTCAGTTTTACTGGGGAGATTGTTCTTGTTTTAATCCTGATTCTTTTTGCTTTCTGGAATATCATACTACAAGCTCTCTGCTCCTTTCATGTGGTAGCTGCTAAATTTGGTATGATCCTGACTCTGGTTTCATATTTGAATTTTTCTTTCTGGCTGGCTTCTTTCCAGTTGTAAATCACTGTTTCCCTCCTTCTCCTCCTCCTCTTCTTCCTCCTAGTTTTTCTCCTCATTGCCCTCATCCTTCTTTTTTCTTCTTCTTCCTCCTCCTCCTCTTCTTCCTCTTTCTCCTCTTCCTCCTTCTTCTTCTCCTTCCCCTTCTCCTTCTTCTCCTCCCTCTCCTCCTCTTCCTCTTCCTCTTCCTTCTCCTTCTTCTTCCTTCTCCTCCTCTTCCTCCTCCTTTTCCTCTTTCTCCTTCTCCTTCCTCCTCCTCCTTTTTTGTTGCACTTAATAGTATTTTATTTCTTTCCAACTACATATAAAAATAGTTTTCAACATTCATTTTTGTAAGTTTTTGATTAGAAATTTTTCTCTCTCCCTACTTCCTTTCCCTTCAGAGCAATTCAATATAGTCTATACATGTCCCATTACGTTAAACATATTTCCACATTGGTCATATTGTGAAATAAGAATCAGAATAAAAGGGAAAAATCATGAGAAAGAAAAAACAACCACCGCAAAAAGTAAATCTGTGAATAAAGCAGTTAATAGTTCTTTCTTTGGACGTGGAGAGCATTCAATTTCCATCATGAGCCTTTAGAAATGATCTTGGATCACGGAATTTCTGAGCATGGCTAAGTCCCTGGGAGTTGATCAGCACGTAATCCTGCGGTGACTGTGTACAGTGTTCTGGTTCTGCTCCCTTCACTCAGCATCGGTTCATGGGAGTCTTCCCAGGCTTTTCTGAAATCAGCCCGCTCATCATTTCTGACTGCAACAATAGTATTCCAGTACATTCATATATCATACTTGTTCAGCCTTTCCCCAATTGATGGGCATCCTCTTAGTTTCTAACTCTTTGCCACTACAAAAAGGGCTGCTACAAAAAATTGTGCACATATGGAACCGTTGCCATTTTTTTTTTCTTTTTTGCTGAGGCAGTTGGGGGTCAAGTGACTTGCTTAGGGTCACAACTAGGGAATGTTAACTGTCTGAGACTAGATTTGAACTCAGGTCCTCCTGACTTCAGGACTGGTGCTCTATCCACTGCGCCACCTAGCTGCCCCTTTGCCTTTTTTTAATATGATCTCTTTGGGATATAGACCCAGTAAAGACACTTCTGGATCAAAGGATATCCAGTCTGATAGCCCTTTGGACATAGTTCCAAACTGCTTTTCAAAATGGTTGGATCCGTTCACAATTCTACCAACTATGTATCAGTGTCCCAGTTTTCCCACACCCCCTCCAACAATTATCATTATCTTTTCCTGTCATCTTAGCCAATCTGACAGGTGTGAAGTGGTATCTCAGAGTTGTTTTAATTTACATTTCTCTGATGAATAATGATTTAGAGCAGTTTTTTTTTCATATGACTATAGATGGCTTTTATTTCTTTATCTGAAAGTTGCCTGCTCCTATCTTTTGACCATTTATCAGTTGGGGAATGACTAGAGACTCAGTTCCTTCACGAGCTGTCCCTAGCAGAGCTGCTGCACTGGGCAGCACCTGAGGTGGCTCCTCTTCTGTCTGTGGAGGTGTGGTCAGCACAACCCTGTTGGGAGCTCAGTATCAAGGCCCCTCCTTGATAGACATCCCCAGGCCAGCTCATGGAACAGGTGCTCACCCCAGTAAGGCACCTGGATCCGGCTCTGCCAAAGCCGCCCAGACCAATGAGCTCTCTGGGAAAAAACTCCTAGGGATGTGGGGAGCACGTGGCCACGCCATGTTTCACTTTTTGCCTGTCAGTTGAGGGAGCATAGGGTAGATTTGGCTCTCTGAAGACCTTGCCATGATCCCTGGCTCAGCTTCTCTGCGTCACCCCATTGCAGCCATGACATTTTCCCCATCTCCTTCACAAGATAAAATATAATAAAAGGTGCAAACTCAGACCAGGAAGATCCTGGGCTTGGGCAGACCAGTCAATCAATTAATGAGCATATGGAGAGAAAGGGTGACAAAAGAACCTCATGGGTGTGAGCGGACAAAGAAGGTGGTCAGCGACAAGGCAGCAGGACCCAGAGAGGAGAAAGTGTCCGGGAGGAGAGGGTGGTTCAGAGGGTCCCGTTTAACAGACAGTTGAGGAGGAGGAGGACTGAGAAAAGACCGCATCCCTCTGTGCCTCATTTCCAGGGAAGGAAGTTTCCTGAGCTGGTGAGAGCCAGTTGGCCGAGGGTGGGCAGAGTATCAGGAATTCTCTCTCCGAACAGCTGGAGCCCTCCTGGGCCTGCTCTAAAGCCACTGGCTCCTGTCCAAGCCCAGGAAGGGAGCAGAGTTCATAGAACACAATAACAGGATGGACGCAGTGTTCTTGGCAACATTGCATCTGGGGCAAACAAGTGGGAAATCTGGGCTGGGGCAAGTCCCCCAGGGCCAGGGGGTGCTCCCTGCAGCACTAGGCTTGCACTGCCAGTGGAGGGTGGTGGTCACTCCAGCCCTGGAGCTCCTTCCACCAGCTAGACTTTGGCCTAGAATATTTGCCTTGGGCACTGCCACGCTTGGTGGGCACCCCCCAAGCAGGGGCTTTGCAGCAAACACTGTGAGCTGTGGCCTTACCCCCGTGTAAGCCAGGGTTTCATCATGTGGGTGAAAGAAAGTGCAAGGTCACAACCTAAAATGCCTTGGCAAGGAAAGGCAGAGGTTCCAAAGTACCCTCTGAACCCCGGGGAGGACAAGCCTTCCTTCTCCAGTCCTTGGTGAGCCCGCCAGCCTCTGGACCCCTCACCTGCAGGGCTGTCCGGCCCCCACACCAGCTCCCGGGCAGGCCTGCCTCACAAAAGGGCCTGGGTCCCCTGGCCCGGGGCTGCTTCTGCCAATCTCCCCTTCTCTAGGGGCATGGGCCGGTTGGCACCTAGAGCTCCTGAGGGCCCTTCACCACAAAGGACTTGGCCTCTTTGGTCCCAGAGTACAGTGAGTGACCTCCAGCCAGCCCCCAGTCCTGAAATTGTGGAGCTGGGATTCGGCTTTCTGGTCTACCCGGGCCACCCTGGAACAAGAAGTCCCTCTGACTGTATTTGACACCACACTGTCACTGTCCAGCTCTGCTAGAGTCCCGTGGCTCATGTCCCCTCTCCCCAGTGATTCTGCCTCTCTGCCCAAATGACCTGGGATCTATTTTGTGTGCAAGTGTGCACCCCTTCCCCCCCAAGACAGCAGGAGAGTGGGGCCCACAGCCCTTTTCTTTGTAACCAGCACAAAGTCAGATCAGATACTCAGCAGATGGTTAAGACATTGGGCTTTCCCCAGATTTCTCGGCCCCTGCTCCCACCTGGCCCTAAGTTTTCTGATCCAAGCCTGTGGTACCGTCTTGCTCTAAGTTGGGACAAGAATACCCATGAGTGCTCTGTACTGGCCTTAATCACACCTATCTATCTCTTGTCCCAGAGCATCTTCACGCAGGTGAGAGCCTGCTAATCAATCAGTCAAGGAACATTTATTAAGCTCCTACTATGTGCTAGGATGCAAAACGAAGCAAACAAAAGTCTCTGCCCTCATCTAATGGAGGACATCATGCAAAATTATCCATATAAACCAGCCATAAACAGGATGGAGAGGAAACAACTATCAGGAAAGCAGGAGAATTAAGAGGAGTCAGGAAGGGTTTTAGTTGGAACTGAAAGGGAGCCTGGGAAGGCAATAGGTAGACCTGAGAAGGGGGGAGTGTCTGCTATGTGCCAGACACTGTGCTAAACCCTGGGGACAAATAAGAAAAGTGACTCTCACAGCTTAACATTTAATGAAGAAGGTGAAAGAGAGCAGGATTGGGGAACCCAGGGTGGGGGCCGTGATGTTCTGCAGAAACTCGCACCCCAAACCAAGCTGAACTGCTGTGGGGAAATGGAGTTACCTGGAAGTTTTTGGTCTGAGCCCTCCATAAAGGGAGGCTTTAGGAGGAACTTCTGCTTTCCCCTCCAGTCCCCCAATCCAAAGGATCTGAAGGTGCCTAGTATGAAAAACTCAAGACATTTCCTGGTGGTGTGATCCTGAGCAAGTCACTTGACCTTATTTGCCTCAGTTTCCTCATCTGTAAAATGAGAAGGAAATGGAAAACCATTCCAGTATCTCTGCCAAGAAAACCCCAAAATGGGTCCTGGAGAGTCAAACATACAAGGAAAAAGATTAAACAACAAAAAATCTTTAAAGCTGATCAATATGATGTCAAGATTTCAGGTAATCCACTTATTCTCTAAAAGGCATCAAGTTCCCTGGAGTGGAAGCCAAGCAGAGCTGCTGATGGAAAATGGGGTTACCTGCAAGGTTGTGAGCACTCCATCCAGGAAGACTTTGGGGGGAATTTGGTTCTCAGCCTTCTAATCCTACAATCCAAGGAGAGAGACAACTGAGTGGAGAAAGTACGGAGTATCAAAGTTAAATCCAGTGACACTAATTTAGACAATAGCTTCAGCAGAGTAGATGGATATAAAATAAATTCACAAAAACAACAGCACTTGGATATTAAAACCACAAAATCCAGGAGATGATAGAAATGCGTCTCCCTTTCAAAATGCACAAAAATCTGGGATCTACTAGTCTATGAAGGTATACTTAAGATTCACACAAAAACAATTACAAAATATTCTTTAAAGAAATAAAGGATGACTTCAATTATGGAGATATTCAGGGTTCATGGTTGAAGCATACCCATATTTTTAAAAGTACCATCAAAACTAATTTTCATATTTGCTAAATTTATTTTTTCCTTTTGAATCTTGACAGGGAAAAATAGATTATAAAACTATTGTAGGAAGAGGACTCAGTTTACTCCTTTCACATCTAGAAAAATCTGAACAAAAAAGACATGAAGAACTTGAATTAAAGAAGAAATTACAACGTTGAGGAGGAAAAATAATAACCAATGAATTACCAAATAAAACTGGGAGCTGGTTTTATAAAAGAACCATTTCCAATAACTTAATAAATTAAACTACTAGCTAATTTGATTTTTAAGAGAAAAATGGGGGGGGGTAAATTTACAATCATTGAAGAAGAAATAAAAGAAATTATTACAAATGATTTTGTACAATTATATGTCAATAAAACTGAAAATTCAAAATTGAAATAAAATAGATTAATATTTACAAAAAATATGAAGTGCCCAGATTTAAAGAACAGCAAAGAAAAGATGTAAATAACCAATTCTTAGAAAAAAGAAATTGAACAAGACATGAATGAACTTCCAAAGAAAAAATCCCCAGGATCAAATGGATTTACATGTGAATTCTATCAAATGTTTAAAGAGCAATTAATTCTAATCCTACATAGACTTTGAAAAAAATTAGGAATCCTGGGGGGAAAAATTTTGAAACAAAGTTTTGCAAGGGTAAATTTTGAAACCTATTTTGCATGTATTTTTAAAATAAAAAGCTATTATTAATTTTTTAAAAAGGAAAAAATTAGGAGTCCTACCAAATTCCTTTTATAACACAAATATAATCTTAAAATCTAAACCAGGAAGAGTTAAAATAAAGAAAACTATAGATGAATATGTCTAATGAATATAGAAGTAAAATTTTTAAATGGAATATTAGCAAGGAGACTATATATAACAATGATTGTAGAGTATGACTGGCTAGACTTATACCAGGATTATAGGAGTGATCCAGTATTAAGAAACCTATAATCATAGTTGACCCTATTAATGACAAAACTCATAGCATTATATCAATAGCAACAGAAAAAACTTTTAAGAATATATAATACTTTTTTAAAAAATTAAAAACACTAGAAAACAGGAATCAATGGAATTGTCCTTAATATTAAAAAAAGCATATTTTATATTAAGCCAAGAACAAACATTATCTATAATAAAGATAAGTCAGAGGGTAATTAAAGGGAGAACTATGGAGATTGAATGCAGTTTGAAGCATGCTATTTTCACCTTTTTTTTTTCTTCCATTGTTTTTTGTTTTTTCTTGTTGAAGATAGCATTTTCCACCCCAAGGTTATTGGAATTGCCATGAATCACTGAATTGCTGAGAAGAGCCAAGTCTATCAGAGTTGATCATCACATAATCTTGCTGTTGCAGTGTAGAATGTTTTCCTGGTTCTCCTTGCTTCATTCAGCCTTAATTTATGTAAATCTGATTTTTCTGTCCCCACATGACTCACATGGAAATATGTAAAACAAATTAAAGTACATGTATAACATAAAAAATTAATTCATTTTCTTTTTTCTTTATTTTATTTATTTTTATTAAAAGCTTTTTATTTACAAAACATATGAGTGATTTTTCTACATTGACCTTTGTAAAAAACTTTTTTTTCCAAGCTTTTCCCCTCCTTCCCCCAACCCCCACCCCTAGATGACAGGTAATCTAATACATGCTAAATAGGATAAATTATATGACAAATCCAATATATGTATACATATCTATACAGTTATCTTACTGCACAAGAAACATCAGATCTAGAAAGAGAAGAAAAAAACAACCTAAGAAGGAAAACAAAAAGCATGGAAATATTCACAGAAAGCATTAAAATGCTGTGTTGTGGTTCACAATCGGTTCCCACAGGCCTCTCTCTGGATGTATATGACTATCTTCATCGCTGAACAATAGGAACTAGTTTGAATCACATCATTGTTGAAGAGAACCATGTCCACCAGAATTGATCTTCGTATAGTCTTGTTGCTGTGCATAATGTTCTCCTGGTTCTGCTGATTTCACTCAGCATCAGTTCATGCAAGTCTCTCCAGGCCTCTCTGAAATCCTCCTGTTGGTCATTTCTTACAGAACAATAATATTCCATAACATTCATATACCATAATTTATTCAGCCATTCTCTAATTGATGGACATCCTTTCAATTTCCAGTTTCTTGCCACTACAAAAAGGGCTGCCACAAACATTCTTGCACATGTGGGTCCCTTTCCCTCCTCTAAGATCTCTTTGGGATATAGGCCCAGTAGAAATACTGCTGGGTCAAATGGTATGCACAGTTTGATAACTTTTTGAGCATAGTTCCAAATTGCTCTCCAGAATGGTTGGATTCGTTCACAGTTCCACCAACAATGTATCAGTGTCCCAGTTTTCCCACATCCCCTCCAACAGTTATCATTATCATTTCCTGTCATTTTAGCCAATCTGACAGGTGTGTAGTGGTATCTCAGAGTTGTCTTAATTTGAATTTCTCTGATCAATAGTGACTTGGAGCACCTTTTCATGTGACCGGAAATAGTTTCAATTTCTTTGTCTGAAAATTGTCTGTTCATATCTTTGATCATTTATTAATTGGAGAATGGCTTGAATTCTTATATATTTGAGTCAATTCTCTATATATTTTAGAAATGAGGCCTTTATCAGAACCTTTGGATGTGAAAATATTTTCCCAGTTTACTGCTACCCTTCTAATCTTGTCCGCATTCATTTTGTTTGTACAAAAACTTTTTAACTTGATATAGTCAAACTTATCTATTTTGTGATTAATGATGACCTCTAGTTCTTCTTTGGTCACAAATTCCTTCCCCCTCCACAGGTCTGAGAGGTAAACTATCCTACATTCTTCTAATTTATTTATAATATCATTCTTTATATAATCCACTTTGACCTTATCTTGGTATATGGTGTTAGGTGTGTGTCAATGCCTAATTTCTTCCATACTAGTTTCCAATTTTCCCAGCAGTTTTTATCAAATAGTGAGTTTTTATCCCAAAAACTAGGGTCTTTGGGTTTATCAAACACTAGATTACTATTGTCATTGAGTAAAAAATTTAATTTTAAAAAGATGTTACATTCATCATAGGGGAGTGAAATGCTAAAGTAGGAAATCAAAAGATAATTGGAATAAGAGGCATGTTTGACTTTGGAGTACAAAATGAAACAAGGCAACAACTGATAGATAGAGTTTTGTCAAAAGAAGTCACTGATCATAGCACACAACAACCCCAAAGGCAACTCTATACATTGACATTATCAGGTTTCCAATATAAAAACCAGACTGATTATATGCTTTGCAGCCAAAGGAGTAGAAACTTTATACATTCAGTTAAAACAAGACCTGGAGCTGATTGTGGCTCAAATCATAAGCTTCTTATTGCAAAATTCAGACTTATATAGAAGAAAGTGGAAAAAAACCATGAGACTTAAATAGCATCCCTTATGAATATGTGGCAGAGGTAATAAATAGATTTAAGGAATTAGATCTAGTAGAGACCCTGAAGAAGTATGGACAGAGGCTGGTAATATTGTACAGGAGGCAGCAACAAAAAACATCCCAAAGAAAAAGAGCAAAAAAGAAAGAAAGAAAGAAAAAAGCAAGGAAGTAAAATAGTTGGCTGAGGCTTGACAAATAGCTGATGAAAAAAGGGAAAAGGAAAAGAGAAGGAAAAGATAGTCATAATTCTAGAGAATAGTAAGAAGAGAGAAAAATGTTTTCTTAAATGAGCAATGTAAAAAAAAATAGAAGAAAATGAGAATGGGAAAGACAATAAGATATCTCTTCAAGAAAATTAGAAATACCAAGATAGCGTTTCATGCAAAAATTGCCATGAGAAAAAACCAAAATGGTAGGGACTTAACAGAAGTAGAAGAGATTAATAAGAGGTGGCAAGAATACACAAGAAAGATCTAAACATCGTTGATAGCCACTATGGTGTGGTTACTGACCCAGAATCAGACGTCTTGAAGAATGAAGTCAAGGGGTCCTTAGGAAACATTGTTAAGAGTAAGGCCAGTGGAGGTGAAGGAATTCCAGCCGAGCTACTTAAACCCTAAAAGATGAAGCTGTCAAGTGCCCACTCCATATGTTGGCAATTTTAGAAGACTCCGCAGTGGCCACCGGACTATTCAAATTACTGAACAACTGCAGGCACTTCACACATTAGCAAGAACACGTTTAAGATTCTGAAGGCAAGGTTTCAATAATCTGTGAACCTTGGATTACCAGAAGAGCAGGCTGGTTTGTGAAGAGGCAGAAAAACTAGAGACCAAATTGTCAGCATTGGCTGGATTAGGGAGAAAACAAGGGAGTTCTAAAAAAATCTCTGCTTCATACAACGCTCCATAACTATTCTGAAGGACTTAGGAAAAATCCTATCTATATCTAGAGAAAAAACTAATTGGGTCTAAATACAAATTGAAGGTTCCTCTCTCTCTTTTTAAAATTTCACTTTATTTTTCTTGAGGGTTTTTTTTTTTTTTTAGTAGGGGGAGATCTAGGTTTTCTTTCACAACTTGACTTTTATGGAAATGTTTTACATAACCTCACATATGCTTTCCTAATGAGTCTGGGGCTAGGGATAAAGGAGAGAATCTAGTCCTCAAATTTTTTATTAAAGGTTTTTATTTTCAAAATATATGCATAATTTTCAACATTCACCTTTGCAAATCCTTGTCCAAATTTTTCCCTCCCTTTTCCCCAACCCCTTCGCTAGACAGCACAGTAATCCAGTATATGTTAAATATGTGCAATTCTTCTATATATATTTCCACAATTATCATGCTGCAAAAGAAAAATCAGAACAAAAAGGAAAAATGGGAAAGAAAATAAAATCCAAGCAAACAACAAAAAAGGTGATTATACTATGTTGTGATCCACATTCAGTCCCCACGGTCCTCTCTGGGTGCAGATGACTCTCTTCATCACAAGACCATTGGAACTGGTCTGAATCACCTCACTCAAAGTTTTAAAAAACAAATGTAAAAAAATGTTTTCAATATAACTGGGGAAAAATAAAAATCTCAAAGAAAAAAAGAAAAGAATCTCTGCTTCATTGACTACACTAAAGCCTTTGTGTGGATCATAACAAAATGTGGTAAGTCCTAAAAGAGATGGGAAGACCAGATCCTCTTGTCTCCTGAGGAACCTGTATGCGAGCCAAGAAACAGCAGAACTAAATGTGGAAAAAATGATTGGTTTAAGATTAGAAAGGAGTATAACAATGCTGTGTACTGTTACCTTATTAATTTGTATGCAGAGCACATCATGTGAAATGCCAGAGTGGATGAATCAAAAGGTGGAATTAAGATTGCCAGGAGAAATAGCTACAAACCCCGACATTCAGATGGCACACTGATGGCACTGAAGAAGAATTAAGAAGCCTCGAAGAGGGAACAAGAGGAGAATGTAAAAGCTGACCTGAAACTTAACATCAACAAACTAAGATCTTGGTAACTGCTCCCATCACTTTTTGGCAAAAAAAAAAGAGAAAAAAAATGAAGCAGAGTCAGATTGTATATTCTTGGATTCAAAGATCACTGCAGACTGTGACTGTAGCCATGGAATTAGCAAATCCATGCTCCTCCAAAGGGAAGTTATGGGAAATCTGTATCACCTTGCCAACAAAGATCCTGATAGTCTACAGCAATGTACAGTTTTGTGCACTGGAGTTGGTCTATAACTATAAGGAAAGTTGAATGCCACAGAATCAAGCTCTTGAATTATGCTGGAGAAAACTTTTGAGAATCCCTTGGACAGCAAGGAGAGTGAATCAGTCCATAATTAAATAAATCAATTCCGCTTATTCACTGGAAGTCAAATACTGAAGCTGAGATTTAAATACTGATGGAAGGTGAAAAGAGAAGGGGGTGGTAGAGGATGCTATGGAGAGAGAGTGGCATGGAAGCAATGAACATGAGCTTGGACAGACTTTGAGAAATAGAGGAGCATGGAAAGGCCTGATATGGTGGAAGAAGGAGAAGGAGGAGGAGAAGGAAAAGGAAAAGAGGAGGGGAACAAGGAGAAGGAGAAGGAGGAGGAGAAGGAGGAGAAGGAAGAAAAGAAAGAGGAGAAGGGAGGAGGAGAAGGAAAAGAAGAAGAAGAAGAAGAAGAAGAAGAAGAAGAAGAAGAAGAAGAAGAAGAAGAAGAAGAAGAAGAAGAAGAAGAAGAAGAAGAAGAAGAAGAAGAAGAAGAAGAAGAAGAAGAAAGGATGAGGGCTATGAAGAGGACAAGGAGGTGGAAAAAGAGGTGAAAGAGGGGGAGGAGGGGAACAATGATTTACAACTGGAAAGAAGCCTAGCAGTCACCTTAATCTAGTTTCTTCTTTTGATAGATTACCAAACTGTGGTCCAGATTGGACAAGAGTCATTATGTATATCTTTGTGCACTGTGTTGATTACAAAACTGGAAAAAAAGATTCCACAGAGCAACATGTCGCCTGCCGGCTCACCTCCAACAAGGTATTGTCAGTCCTGTGCATGCTAAGACTACCCAACATTCCTCCAGGGAAATGGCCACAGAGATCACTTAGTCGTCCTTTGACTAGACACACCAGACAAGGCATATGGTGTCCACTATTGTCCACTATTGGTGTCCACTATAGTCATGGAGGATGTCCAGCACAGAGTCCCGGTAAAGGAGGATCCTCCACAGGCTCATTCCCACAGCAAGTGTTTATTGAGCACCTACTATGTACCAGGCACTGACCTCCTTGACTCCTCCCGAGCTCCTGTTGGCAGATGATCTCGTGTGGACCTTAGGATACTCCAGAGCTTACTCAATGTGAGTCATGGCCATTGAGAATAAATCAGCCTAAAATTCGTTCAAGAAAAGCCCACTGGATGAGTCTAGAGTGTCTGGATGGAGAGGGAATCTTATCTTGGAATGACTTGCCCATGGACAGGAGGCTGGATCCAGAATGGAAGAGAGGAATGGGGATGGGGAGGGCTGGAAGAGGACGAACTTGGGCAATTATTTAACGTTTAAGAGATCTCAAGGGATTCTGATTTGAAAGCTCTTTTTTTTTTTCCAGGCCAATGTTTTCCCAGTCTTTTTTTTTTTTTTTCAGGCCACAAACTGAAATGTCGCAATCTCTTATGACTGGTAATTGTGAATGATCCAAAGGGCAACAGAGGGCCTTTTTTTTTGCATGGTGGGTCCAGTCCTTGGGCTGCCGAGTGTTGTCAGGAAGGTCATTTAAGAAATGCAGGTTGGTCCTGCAATGTGAAGGGGCTGGAGGATGGTCTCCAGGAAACTGGATGACACTTTGGAGAAGACTGATAGGATGATGTGAGCAAGAAGCCCCCCGGGGTGAGAAGGGGCATCTGGGGTGAGAAGGGGCATCTGGGCTGAGGGCTGCCAAAGGTGCTCCGAGGAATCACAGATCCACTGATAGGGCCAAGCAATGTCTTTGTCCTCAACTATGGTACATGCTGGGAGAGAGTCAACCTATGGAAATACAAATGGGGAGTCTTCATTTTATAGAAGAATCGGTTCCAAGGACTCCTTTGAAAGAGCAAGCTTCTTCTTCTTCTTCTTCTTCTTCTTCTTCTTCTTCTTCTTCTTCT
>JAJPUD010005117.1:0-24794 GCA_023553655.1 Myrmecobius fasciatus | reverse complement strand
TCTTCTTCTTCTTCTTCTTCTTCTTCTTCTTCTTCTTCTTCTTCTTCCTTCTTCTTCTTCCTTCTTCTTCTTCCTTCTTCTTCTTCTTCATTCTTCTTCTTCCTTCTTCTTCTTCCTTCTTCTTCTTCTTCTTCTTCTTCTTTATCTTCTTCTTCTTCTTCTTCTTCTTTTTTGCTGAGGCAATTAGGGTTAAGTGACTTGCCCAGGGTCACACATCTAGGGAATGTTAGGTGTATGAGGCCAGATTTGAACTCAGGTCCTCCTGACTTCAGGGCTGGCGCTCTATCCACTGTGCCACCTAGCTGCCCCTAGAATACAGTGTCTTTTAATTTCTTTTTTTTTCTTTAAATTTTTTTACAAAAAAATTTAAACATATTTTATTGCCTTTTATTTTTATTCTAAGCCTTTTTCCCTTTAGCTGCCTCCACCGTTATTGAACTCTTCCATGTTACAAATAAAAAACTAAAACAAAATATTTAAATCAAGGCAACTGACTTAGTTGCAATCATCAGCAGTTGATTGGGTATACCACATTTCTTCTTTGGAGTTCCCGTCCTTTGCAATGAGAGATGGCGGAGGTTTCCTTCTCAGTTCTTCAGGACTGAGAATTCATCAGAATTCAACTGTTTCCACCATGTTATGGACACTGAGTATATCATTCTCCCGGTTCTCCTTTTCCTCTGTGTCCCTCCATACAAGTCTCCCCAAGTTTCTCTGAATATCACACATGTATCATTTCTATCGGCCCAGTATTATCCCATCACTTTCCTACACACAATTTGTTCAGTCAGTCCTCAATTGTTGGGCACCCACTCTGTTTCCAGGTTTTTGTTGTGGCAAAGACTGATACAGTGATTTATTTTTGTTCCAGATTGAGAGCTTTTCTTTGTCTCTTTGACTTCCTTGGGTATATGACAGGAGCAGTATTGTTGGGTTATCAAACACGAACAATTTAGTGATTTTTTTCTTGAATAATTCCAAATTGTTTTCCAGAACTATTGTCCCAATTTTCAGCTCCACTAACAATGCATGAGTATGCCTTTTGAATACATATGTATTTCATTCAGGCTGATTCCATAATCGAATATGGAAGTACTACTTGAATAAGGTCAAGATCTCCCAGGGACGCTTGATGAGGCTAATGAAGGGGCACGTCAGGGCAGGTTCTTGCTGAGGTTCATCTCCTGGTTTCTGTGGCACAAGGAATTGGCTGGCAAAGGCCAGTTGAATTTGAAGATGAAGCACAGAAGTTTCTCAAGAAGGGGGGAAAGTGGGGGAAGGTTGGTGCAAGGCCACTATGGCCAGAGCTTTCTGACTCTCTCAGAATGCAGTGCAGGTCATTCTGGGGATGGGAAGCCCAAGCAGCTTGAAAAGTGACCAGGAGCCGGGGGATTCATATTCCTGAATCCTAACTCCACCCTTGTGTGATCTCAGCCAAGACTCTCTGGCTCTCATTTTCTGTATCTGTGTAATGAGGAGGATGCACTCAGTGACTAAGGTTCTAATTCTAAATTGATGCTCCTTTGTGTTTACTATAACCCCATTTTTATAGATGAGAAAACTGAGGCTTGATCACAGTCACACAACTGGGATGCACGAGGCTTGAGCCTGAAATTATCGAGATAGAATTTAATCTAGAATTATTTAGACAATCTATCCTTGTGGACCAGATGAAGAGACTGGGTGAGTTAAGTGGATTTAGGACTGGCTTCATGAAACCAGGCTTCTGACCCCAAGTGCAGGGCTCTCCCCACTGCACCATACTGCCCATCTGATCTGCACTTGGCTTCTTGCCAATTCAAGTCTAGAGCCATTTTTAAAAGCTCTAGATCCCAAAGGAAAAAGTCCCTGCCTTCCAGGAGCTGAGATTCCACGGAGAGTACAGGGATCATACCGGCAGATTGCTGATCAATAAAAATGCATATATTAAGCACCTGATGTATATACACCAGAAACTCTGTGTGTGTGCATGTGTGCACACGTGTGTATACAGGGACAAAGCCAGAGAATGTTACATTTGATCCTGGAGGCCATGGGAACCACCTGAGGAGGGAATCGCTTCCAAAGCCCTTTGCACCAGGTCCCCAACACCTCGCTCTCCCTCACTGACCCTGTGACTCAGGGAGGCTGGCCACTTTGTTGCTGCTCAGGGGTGACCCTCCATCTCCAGACTCCAGACATTTGCCCATCCCAGCTCAAGCTCTACCTTCTGAAAAAACTCTTTCCCAGTGGCCAGCCACTCTGGGCACTCCTCGGGTCATTTCCTCTGGGAGAAGGAAGCAGAGGGGGTGATCAATGAGGGGCTAAGAAACCTCTGCAGGAAGCCCCCAGGCTCCGGGCTCAGGGTGGCAGTGCCAGGTCTGCGGGCACCACGCTGTGTTGTCAACCTCGGCAGCTGCCCCGACGAGGAGGAGCCAGGGGAGCAGCAATTTTCTCTGTTGTCTTTGAAGGGAAAATTGCAACCCTCCCACTGACTGGATCAAAGCACAATAATAATAACAGCTTACGGGTACAGGTTTATATGTTGTGTCCATGATACGCCCCACGAGCTTGGCACTTTTGGACAGACTCTGTGGAGTTCGTTGATGCTGGGAGCTCCCAGGATGGAAACTCCATCCACCAATACAGGTAGCCACCTGTAAGTCACAGCCTTAGAAAGCTTCCTGGGGCCCACAGAGCATACCTGGTCTATACTGGGTCACCCAGCTGCTATGAGTCAGGGCCGGGACTCGAAGCCGGGTCTCCCCACGGGATCTCCTCCTCTCCTCATGACCTCTTGAGCTTGCTATTCTATGAATTATCATCCTTGCCCACAGGGAAGAAAATGGAGGCTCATTGATTCACCCAAATTCACACGGCCACTAAGTGAGGCAGCCGGGAAGCCAACTCAGGCCGCTTCCCTGCTCTAAGTCCAGGGATGCAGGTAGGGAGTCTGGGAAGGAAGGAGACACGTCCCCTTTTCCTTATCCCGAACCCCAGGTAAGACGGCTGGAGCTCGTCTATCAAGGCAGATTCAGAGAAGCCGTGTCTAGGGGATGAAGGCAGAGGTAGGTGATGGAGCGTGTGGACAGGTCCTATGAGGTCGTGTCCGGAGCGAGCTGGAGCTGACCCAGAAAAATAAGGCAGCCCAGAAGAAAGGAGCTCTGCTCAGAATAGGAAGGGAGTGAGGGGGCTAACCACTGAGCTCCTTCCTGTCTCAACAGTCCTCATCTGGGAGCGCCAGAACCAAAATGGCCAACAGGGAGATGGGTGAGCATGGAACCGGCTCCGGAGTTCAAACAAGCAGCCCAAACTGCCCCCATTCCAGGCTACGGAAAGAACTGGCAAATGGGATCCGGGAACCACGGCGGGATCTTTCCGGGATTTCAGAGAATGGGGCAGGGAGCTGCTGGAGGAGTCAAGGAGGATGAGCAATTTTCAGAAAATGGAAGAGGGAGGACTTTGCAATCTCTAGACAGCGAACCTGACAGAACCTGTTAAAACGATGGCGGGTGGACATCTAGGAACAGGAGCGGCGATTACTCAAAAGCCAAGATCTTCGTTGAGAGCAGGTCAGGCCAGATTAATATCATTTTTTTCTTGGACAGGGGATTGAACTGGCAAACCAGAGGAACGCCTCCTGCCGTTGCCCTGGAATTCTTAAAGCTTACATCAGCAGCCTTTTCTGGAGGACAAGATGGAGAGATGTGAGCCAGGTGATAGATGTGGGGCAGGATCGCGTTCATGATTGCACCCAGTGGGAACCAGAGCAATAACCAATTGGCTGAAACTGCCCAGACCCGTGGGGCACAAGATAAGGGTATTCATTCATCGGTGAGTTTGGAGAGTTTAGGGACCTAATTGCTGTCCCTGACATAGAATAACAGAAATCAGAGTCAAATAAATAAGCTTCCTTAAAAATGGATAAGTGTTCATAATTGGAGCTTTGTAAACCCGTGTGCTTGTAAGTGGAGTCAGTGTCCATACCTTTGGTGGGGGTGAAAGAGTGTCATATTAAAGTTCTTTCCCAGATTTCTGGATTACTCTGGACTCCAGCCAGACCCCAAGTACCCATAATAATCACCTTCTTGTCTATAAAATAAAGGCTTTGGGCTGGAGAAGCCTTAAAGTCCCTTCCAAATGGGTTCTGTGCCTTTTGAGCTAAAAACACATGGGGTTGGCAAGTTCCCATCACTCTTCCACCCATTCTTTGTAAAAGGAAATCCCAAAGGAGGAAGAGGAGGAGGAGGAAGAGAAAAAGCAGATCTGGGCTTTGTGGGTGAAAAAAATCTAGAGGCCAGAAGCCATCCTGGGTTAGGGTTTTTTTTTTTAAGGAAAGGTTTGGGGAGGAGGGAAGTGAGGAGAAGAAGAGGGGAAGGAGGGAATGGCAGGAAAGAAAAAGGGCTCCAAAGCCCTCATTGCTTCACAGGTGCCCTGGCCGCCCGGGTGCCCAGCAGAGTATCAGCTCCCTGAAGGCAGGACCCGTACGCTTTCTGTCTGGGTAACTCCAGCACAGGCTCAGGGCTGGGCAGACACTGTTGAGCCGGATTGAGCTGGGGAAAAGGAAAGGCTTGATCCCTGTTTGATTCCAGGCCCGAATTCTAGACTCAGACCAAAGGGAGCCTGGGGGGGCGGGGACTATGACTAAGAGGAACCTTAACTTTAAAGCTGGTGAATCTGACCTTTAAGGGGAGGGCTGAGAGGAAGGGGGCACGGAGCATAACTGATTAGCTGGATGCCTGCTGGCCCTCTCCCCTGCCACGTAGCTCAGGAAAATGGGCATAAGAAAATGGGCATAAGAGAAGGAGCATAAGAGAATGGGCATGAAGAGAGAGGGATGAGACTTTCTTTGGCAGATGAGATTAGAGAGGGAGGTTACCCCTTTGCTTTGCCCCTGCTGGGCATCCAAGGGAGCAGTTTCCTCCACAGCAAGTGTGGGCTGCTTTCATAGGCAAGGATTCCCAGAAATGCTTCTGAGGAGAATCTGGATGGGGCGGGCAGCGCAAGGCGTTCTGCCTGTGGGGAGCAGCCACTTGGCGGGCAGGGAGGTGAGGCAGGGACCGGGGCCACAGCTACTCACATCCGCTCACTTAACCTTGGAAAAAGGGGGCCCGGAAAGAAGGGGCAACATTCAGGTTTGATCAAAGCAGACGGCTCCTCTCCTGAACTGGAGGAGAATCACTGAAATCCCAGAGAATCCCAGAATCCCAGGAGCCAAACGGACTCCCAGGGGTCCCCGCCAGACAGTCACCCGCCTCTGCTGGGAGCACTCCAATGATGGGGAGCTCACCCCCTCTCCAGGCGCCCATCCCACTTCGGAGCAGCAGAAGCCTAAGGAGCTTTTTCCTGAAATCAAGCCTAAGTTTATTTCTCCCTCCCCACTCCTGTTCTGCAACCACCACCCCCCCATGACAGCTCTAAAATACTTGAACCCTCTCAACTGAGCACATTCAATTTCTTGGACAACCCAGCGACCAGTGGAGGGAGCACCGGCCGGAGCACCCCGAGGTCGTCCTGAGCACCCCAAGGTCGTCCCGAGCACCCCCAGGTTGTCCCGAGCACCCCGAGGTCGTCCCAACATCACGAGCTACGCCTTTATCCAAGTCCTGAAAAACCATTCGGCAGCCGGCGGTCCTGGAGCACTCCACAGAGACCTCGAGCCCCTGCCATGGAGGCCGGGAGTTTGGCTGCCGGGCCCCTCAGCAAAGCCGGCCTTCTGAGCCAGCCCAGATCTCGCCTCCTTCTCCCCAAGGCGACCATTGTTTCACATTCACCAGTTGAGACGCCTCTGTGACCATCTTTAGGAAGTAGAACACTGGGGGCCGCTTGTGGGGGGCCGAGGGGAGCGTGAACTCTAGTCTGGAACTTCAAGGAAGCCCGCCCCTAGAACGTACTCAGTGTCACACAGTGACAACACAGCCTCCGTGATCCCACGGATCGGATGCATGTGCAGACCTCATGACGGAGAGAACCAAGAAATGGGCTAAAAGTGTGGGTTCGGCCAGAGGGAACCAGAACCACAACTTCCCAGCTGTTTGTACATGATTGAGACTTGGCTCTATCAAAATCTGTATATAAACATTTATCTATCTATCTAACTATCTATATATAAAGATATGATATCTATATCCATCCATCCATCCATCCATCCATCCATCTGTCTGTCTGTCTGTCTGTCTATCTTCCCATCCATCCATCCGTCTGTCTGTCTTCCCATCCATCCATCCATCCATCCATCCATCCATCCATCCATCCGTCCGTCCATCCGTCCATCTGTCTGTCTGTCTGTCTTCCCATCTATCCATCCATCCATCCATCTATCTATCTATCCATCAATCATCCATCCATCCATCCATCTATCTATCTATCTATCTATCTATCTATCTATCTATCTATCTATCACACACATCCATCCATCCATTTATCCATCTATCTGTCTGTCTGTCTGTCCATGGGCACTGGGGGCTACGGGCACCACTTACCAAAATGAAGAAGTTACTCTGACTCGCTCTTCCAAAACACAAGAGCGCTTTACCTGTCCTGAGGTGACCCAGGCCCCCGGGTGCTGAGGATTGGGGTGGGAGGCTCACAACCTGAAGCCAGTGAGTTTCTGAGTCTGAGCCAGAAAGTTGGGGTTAGGGTTGGCAGTGGACGGGCAGAGTGTGACTGCCTGAGAATATGCCATCTTTGGCAGACCAGGGGCAATGGGAAAGGAGAGAAGGGTACTAGGAGGAGCATGTGTGTGAGGGAGTGTGTAAATGAGTGTGTGAGTGTGTGTGAGTGAATGTGAGTGTGCACTATGGTTGTGCCCGTGATGGAGAGAAGGCAAGGGTGGTCGTAGCCCGCGTCACCAGCCCTAAGAGGTGCTGGGGGTACATGGCATGAGCCCCCACTTTGCAGGTCTAAGGGCTGAGGTGGCCCAGGAGCTCATCTGGGTTTAGGAGGCTCAAGCTGACATCTGACCGATGGTGGGGCAGAAGGGGGGGAGGCGCAGCCCAGGCTAGGGAAGAAGACCCCCACCGAGGGCTGGGGGGCACAAGAAGGGACTGAGGGATGGACAATTGGGGGGGTGTCCAGCTAACACTGAATCCTGAGGAGAGAGTCCCAAGGTGGCGGCCCCAGTGTTCCAGGAGGCTGAGAAAGGCCCCGCAGTCCGACCCCTGCGGGACCACTGGGGACTGTGGGAAGAGCGTCAGTAAGGAGGAGGGAAGGGAGCCGCCCTGGGGAGGAAGGAGAGGCAGGGAGGGCACCGGGGAGGGACGAGAGCCGGGACCGGAGCCTGTTTGTGAGCCTCGAGGAAGCAGGGGGTGGAGAGGGGGGAAATGAGGGGGCGTGGGGAAGCCCGGGCCGAGAGGAAGAGGTGGAGGGCCATTCTGCAGGGAGAGGGACCGCCCTCCGGCAGGAGAAGGGGGGAGATGGGAGGGATGGAGGGTGAGCTGGGGGAGCCATCAGAGAGATGGAACTCTGGGGAATGGTCTCCTGTGTGTGCACATGTGTGTGTGTGTGTGAGCTGTGTGTTAGCATGTGCATAGCAAGCTGTGTTGTGCACATGTGTGTATGCACATGTGCCTGTATGTAAGTGTGTGAGCTGTGTGTGCATTTAGGTGTGCATTGTGTGCACATCTGTATGCATCTGTGTGCATGTATGTGTGTACATGCACTAGTGTGCATTTAGGCATGTATTGTACACATATGCATGTGTGTGCATGTTTGTAAGTGTGTACATTGCGCACGAGCAAATACATGTGTGCATTTAGGCTGCATTGTGTGTACACGTATGTGCATGTGTGCATATGTGTGCATGCAGGTGTGTTGTGTGCGTACATGTGTATGCATGTGTGCTTGTGTGTGTATATGTGCACATCATGCAAAGTAGTTGTGTGTGCATTCAGGTGCATTGTGCACACACACGTGCATGCTTGTGTGTGCACCCGAGTTTGCTGCCTCCTGTGCCAGGCTCGGCCCCCCTCCCCAGTTTGGCGGGCACAAAGAATGACGTGGGGGACGATTCTTCCCCAGGACGTCAAGTACGTGGCGAGAGGCTGGGAAAGGGGAAGCCGGCCCAGGACCCCCCGCCCAGGCTGAGCTCTCTGGCGGGCTGCCGAGCTCGGTGACCTTGGGGGGTGACAGGGGCCTGTGGGCTGGACTCCAGAGGAAGGAAGCAGATCTGTGAATGTTTCCCTGGTTTCTGGCACTGAGGCCAGATGGCCACTGGGTCCGACATGACATCAGTCTTGCCTGGGGGGGACGGACTCTTGCTTGCCTGGCTCCCAAGGATGGTTACCATGGGGATGGTTCCCGGCCTCCACAAGGGGCAGCTCACTTTCTCTGAAAGCCGTGGCCCTCGTTGTGCATCCAGGTCCCGGGTCAGGGGCGCCCACATTGAGGCTCTGCCTCCTGAGGGCCTTCCCACGTTTGTGCACACACAACGGCCAGAAAAGTGGCCGCCCGACGGCCAGCGGGGGATCCTGTGCCTGAGCCCACCCCTCCTCAGTCCAGGGCACAGAGCTGCTGCTGGCCCCAGAGCTCCTCACTCCCACCCGCTTTTAGTCCCTCGGACCAATGAGTCTTCATTGATCCTTCTAGTGGCAATCACTGTGCCGCCCTTGAGGGGGACGCACTCCCACAGGAAGAGAATGGAGAGGAGATGGAACAGGCTGGAGGCAAGACCAGGTCACAGTCATGTGGGGCCCGCTCCCACCTGGCTCTCCCTGCAGCTCGCTCCAGCCCTCGGCTCCTGAGGTTGGCTCTGGTTTTCTCTCCAGAGACTTGATGTCTGTGACTGATGCAGCTTCGGGCTGGGTGGAAGAGGCCCATTGGGCCAAGGAAGGTGGTGACCAATAGTGGGGCTGCCCGGATGTGTGGGAGGGCCAGAAGCAGAGAAACGGCCTTGTGGGGAGAGAGGGAAACCAGAGAACAGGTGAGGAGGGGGTCCCCGAGATGAAGGTCTGGTGGGGATTGAGGCAGGCTGGGAGCCATGGGAAGCTTTGAGCGCTCTATGCATTATCTCCTTTCCCTGAGTGGTCATTGTGACATGGGGGACCCAGGACCTGCAATCCAGGAGTCAGGCTTCAGGCTCCCTCTTATCCTTGTCCATGAGCCTAGAGACCAAGCGCCGGACAGAGACTTCAGGGCAACCTGGAGCTCTGCCCAAGGGCTCTCAAAGTGGGCATCCCCTGTGACCCAGTAGTTTCTCTACTGGGCCTGTAACCAAAGAGATCTTAAAGGACAGAAAGGGACCCACATGTGCAAGAATGTTTGTGGCAGCCCTTTTTGTAGGGGCTAGAAACTGGAAATTGAAAGGATGCCCATCAATTGGAGAGTGGCTGAATAAATTATGGTATATGAATGTTATGGAATATTATTGCTCTGTAAGAAACGACCAGCAGGACGATTTCAGAGAGGCCTGGAGGGACTTGCATGGACTGATGCTGAGTGAAACGAACAGAACCAGGAGATCATTATTCACGGCAACTCAATTCTGACGGATGTGGCTCTCTTCAACAATGAGGCGATATAAGGCAATTCCAATAGACTTGGGCTGGAGAGTGCCATCTACATCCAGGGACAGACTGTGGGCTCTGAATATAGATCAAAGCACAGTATTTTCACTTTTTTGTGTGTGTGTTTTTTCCTTTTATTCTGTCTCTTTATTCACCACATGACCAATGTGGAAACGTGTTTTACATTATTACACATGTACACCCTATATCAGACTGCTTGCTACGTTGGGAAGGAGGGAGGAGGGAAGAGACAAACTTGGCTCTCGAAATCTTTCAGAAAATGAATGTTGAAGATTGTCTCTACATGCAATTGGAAAAAATCAAATGGTATTAAAAGGAGAGAGGGAGAGAGCGAACTTCCTGTGAGTTCCTTGGAATCTAGTCCTGGAACTAGCCCTGAGGAGTCAAGCTCTGTCACCTCTCTAGCCATCAGTATCTTCCTCTGTACAAGGAGGGTATTGAACCAGAATCAGAAAAAAAGAGAGAGACAATAAAAACCAGGCAAGATCCATTCATTCACTACATCCAACAAGCATTTATTAAGTGCTTACAGTGTGCCAGGCACTATACTACAAAGACAAAAAAAATTAAACAGTCTCTACCTCTAGGAGATTACATTTTGTCAGGGAGAAACAATGTGTACACAGAAAAACAAATACAAAGTATATGCAATTTATGTACAAAGCAATGGGTGGGGTGAGTATTTGGGATGGGTCAGGAGAAGTCAGAAAACCCCAGATTTATAGGTCGATTAAAGATTGTATTCATGAATGAGTGGCTAAAATAGTCAGGAAGTGTTTACTATGTGCAAGACAACTGTGCTGACCCCTAGACAAATAGAAAAGCAAGGCTCAGCCTCTGGGGGACAGAATTATGCAATCAGATCTCTAACAAGGAGACACTTCCAAGGCTGGCCCACCCAGGTGTAAACAACACTCTGCTCCCTCTTCCCCATTCATATACCCATTCCCTCCTTCACAGAGTGGCTGGAAACTTGGCTCGTGGACCTCGAAGCTGGATGTGGGGGCTCCTGCTCCCATAATGACTTGTCATTGCTGCCTCAGGAGCAGAAATTTGGCAGCCTGGACACCTGCTAGCCCTTGCTCTTGCCCAATGACCAGCCCTCTGTCTTTTTTTACAAAAACACTCGAAAAAACCTTCTCTTCTATCTTTGATTTTAGCATCACTTACATTTGCAAATACGCCTTTTCCTGCTCTGCCTCCATGAGAAAGAAGAGAATTAACAGCAGAACTAAGCACCCCTCACCCTCAAGTCCAACATGAGGAGTTTTTCCACCCCTTTCTTCCTCTGGATTAGGGAGCTCCTTGCAGAGCCCCTCTTCAGATCCTGCCTTTCTCTTACATCCCCTGCTCTGGGGCTTCCTGGGTTTTAACTTGTTAGCTGATGACCCCCATCCCTCCTCTCCATTCTCTGTACCACACTCATCTTTAAGTCTTTGGAGACTCTGGGGTGACATGCCGCTCTGGGGGAACACTAGGGCTGAAAGGATGGGGAGGAGCTTGGGCTCATGGGAAGATCCTTGCAGTGTCCACACAGCAGCCCGCTCTTGTCCTGTCCGACTGGCCCAGCTCATTGCCCACTCTCAGGATTTGTCCAGGAGACACCCGAGAGATGCTGGATGGACTATTCTAATTGTTTGCTCCCTCGGTGAGTAGTGGGGGAGGAGGTGGACCCAGCTCAGCTCCAAGGATGCCCAGGACCAGGAATGGAAGGTGACTTAAAACTCTCATAAGAACCTTCCTCCCCAAAATGGCAACCCAAAGGGAGAAGGCCCTGGCCCAGAGCCTCTCAATGGTACCACCAGCCCGCTAAAATGCTGACTCCTCCCAGCTGAGCCAAGCTTGCCCACATGATAGCTAGGCTCTTTGGGTTGGGCCATGGCTAGTCCCATTGTGTCTCCACCATATGCCAGCTGGTGACCTTTTCTGAGTCTTTGCTATAAATGGGGTTAGTCAGAGCACCTTCCTCACAGGGAGCCATGTTCTGAGGCCCAAATATCTTATGTAAAGATCCTATCTGGGGAAAGCTTTGCAAAACCCACAGCTCACATATCAATGCTGCCAGTATTACTAGGGTACTCCCTAGGCCTGTTGGTGGTTTTTAGGTGGCTCTGGGACAGGCCTCTGTTCTCCATTGTGCCTTAATGTTTAATGTCCCGGAGCCCTGCCCATCATGCTGCCCACCAGAAGGACAGCTTTTCATTACTGAATAAGGAAGGTGGGAAGGAACGTTGCCTTTGGTAGGAGACTCTTGTCAAATTCTCATCTTTTTAAATTTCTTCTATTTACTATCATCACTCCTTTTCTTCCTCCTCCTCCTCTTCCTCTTCCTCCTTCCTCTTTCTCTTCTCCTTCCTTCTTCCTTCTTGTTTTTCTTCTTCTTGTTATTCTCTTCTTTCTCCTTATTTATTCTCCTCCTTTTTTCCTCTTCCTCCTCTTTTCTCCTTCTTCTCCTCTCATCTCTTCCATTGGGATTGGGATATAAGTGGTCCTGAGGCAAATTGTTGGGGGCTTTTAAATAAGTTTAATGCTCTGTTTAATACTGCTCAAATAGATCAGATGACAGTCCGTCATGGCTCTGTAGTTGGGTAGGATGTAAGCTCAGCCTCTGTAGGTTCACTGAGAGCATCCTGATACAGTTATCACAACAACAACAACATAAATAGTAATAATAGTGTACTTCCTGTCTGGGGGTAGCTGGGAAGGGCTAACTTTTGGTTCTGCTCCCACAGCCAGATAAAAAGTCCAGGGAAATAAACTCTGGCCCTGGCGAACCACCGCAGAGCTGGACAAGGACAGACAGAGATCCTCTCTGTGACCTCAGAGCCCAAGGTCAGGCCGCCTTCCCTCATGGACCAGCTATCTCCATTGGGATCCAGTGATGATTGGGAAATCCGCCCTATCTGCTCCCGGTCCGGTCCCAGCCAGGATGCACCTGCCTGGTGATGGGCAGCTCCAGCCCTGTGGGAGGGCCCTGGCGCCGAGCCCACCAGCATCTGTCAGCTGCCTGTCACTCCCCCTCTGAAGGGACGGACGGCTAAGAATAGCCCCTTTGATGCTGGGTCAGGGCTTATCCCCAAAGCTCGGAGTTATGGCCTGCACTGTCTCTCTCACTCGGTGGCTAACCATTTGCCAGTCAGCAATTCTTGTTTCTGTTCTGACAAGATTGGAGGTTAAAATTAGTCTGAGTCTCCACCAGGGAAAGCAGTTTCCAATTAAATAGCGACCCACACTTGGGGGCAGGTGTCATTTTCTACCTCCCTGGCCAAGAAAGCTGTCATCCCCGAGCTTCTGCTTGGGCGTGGGCGCCTGACTTTGCTGCTGCAACCCAAGAGTGAAGGCTCACTCAGAAACAAGATTTCAGGGTCCTTCCTGCTGAAGGTGAGTTACGGGGCCAGCAGGTTGGGAGAGGTCAGCCCCAAGTTCATGGCAGAGCAGCCGGATGTCCCCCAAGGTTCCCTGTCAGGCCCCTCTCCCCTCTCCCATGATAATCCCTCGGGGTCATCTCCTGGGGGCATTCTCCCCATAGGACATTCTCAGGGATGGGTATTCAGCCTTCACCTCCCTTCTGAATGCCAGCTGCCTCTTGGGCATCTCAATCTGGGGGTCCTGCAGAATCCACACTCAGCACGTTCGGAACCGACCTCATCCTCTTTCCCTCCAAGCCCTGCCTTGGCCCCTGCAGCCTCCCTGCCCCCCGGGCCTGAGGTTCTCTCTGTCCCTCACAATTGCCCAAGTTCATCATCTCCACTGCCACAACGCCTCTTTTGGAGTCCCCTCCATACCCTAGTCCAGGCCCTCCGGCCTCACCCCAAAGCCCGTCATGGGCGGGTCTCTCCTGCTCCATCCACAGCTCAGCAGTCAGATGCTTCTCGGCAGCGTCCATCCGGCCACGCGGCCCTCCCCTCACTGAGCTTCGATGTTCCAGGCCCTCCGGAATCAGAGGCAAAGCCCTCTGCTTGGCTTCCAAAGCCCTTCCCAGGCTGGACCCTTCCAACCTTTACAGCCTTCTTGCACTTTATTCTCCAGAGGACATGGGGGTTCTACAGTCCAGAGACTCTGGGCTCCCTTGCCATGCTGTCTCTGCTCTGGTGAGCTCTGGCCTCTTCACTTCAGCCTTTTTGCTTCTCTCTCTTCCTTTAGGGCCTGGCTCAAATGGTCAGGCTACAAGAGGCCTTATGGGCCCTGGGCATTTCCCCTTTTCATCCACTTTGTATATAATTCATATACAATAAGTTATTGGCATGTTGGGCCTGCCATCCAAATGTAAGGTCCTTCAGGTGCCTCTGGCTTTCTGTATCTCCCCAGAACTTAGTGCAGTGCCTGGCATACGTATGGTGATTGATAAATGCTTACCAACTAAAAGCAGCTAAAAATAAATGCCTTAATAACAGTGATGTTTTCAGAATACATTACAAACCTGCTCTAATTTCCACCCCAACCCAATCCAGTCCAATAATAATAACAGGATTAATAATGTCTTTTAAGACTTGCAAAAACTCTTTATATCATCTCATTTGATCATTATAACAACCATGGGAGGTAGATACTATTGTTATATACAATTTACAGTTGAGGAAACTGAGGCAAACAGAGGTGAAGTCATTTGCCCAAGTTCACCCAGCTGGGAAGTGTCTGAAACTGGATTTGAACTCAGGTCTTCCTGAATTTAGATGCTCTATGTACTCTGATGGTCCTTGAGACATGATGAAGGTCCATGCCCAAGGGACAGAGCTGGGGAAGGAGCTCTGGGAGGTGCCACAGAGTCCAAGCTCCTGTGTTCCAGATGTCACACCCATGGGAGGGATGGGGATGCTACTGGAAATAGAGACCCTGATTCTGCCTTCTGCCACATTGGCAAGAACATTCCCCTTGTGCTCACGAGCATCCTTGGGATTTGGTGTAACGGGCATCCTGAGGATCCTTGTTTGGCAAAAGAGAAAATGACCTTCTGAAGGTGACCTTTCCTGCTCTCTTCACCTCTCCTTTCCCCCACTCTTCCCATCTCAGGTAACCTTCATCATCGAATATCTTCTGTAAGTCTGTGCTCCCAGAGTGAGGCTAGTGACATCATCCCCTCAGACTTCTGGGGGTCCCCCGAGGGGCTGTGTTGTCTGTTCTCTTGAGCCCCCATTATAGTGGAGTCATTGTGCTATTATTGCCAGTGAGAAAACCACTTAATTAATTAATACCAATTAGTCTCTACAAAGGGACTTTTGCTGAGATGTGGCAGGCACAGAAGTACAAACATTTCCCCATCTCCCCCATACTGCCTCAGACCTGGGGGAGAGGAGGCTCAGACTTCATATTTTACTCTGGCCAGCTCACCCCACAAAGTGGCTGAAGGAGCTGACATTGGGGTGGTTCCCAGAGGTCCTTCTCCCAGGTTAAATAACCACTGGCTGGGTCTTTCTGGTTTGGGCACAGTTCCCTTGGACTGTGAGCTCCTTGAGGGCAGGGCACCTTCTTTGTATCCCTTATGCTTAGCACAGTGCCCAGCACACAATAAGTGCTTAATAAATGCTTGTTCTTGACCATTATGATGGTAGTGGGCAAGACTAATTGGGACCCCATTATAGTAGTCTACACAAGAAGCAAAGGGTCTGGACTGGGACGATGATGATGGAGGGAAAAGGGTGAAGGTGTGAGAGACTGACGATGGTTCCACGCGGGGTTTGGGAAAGAGGGAAGAGACGAGGATGTTGTGAATATGAGAGATAAAGAATGGCAGCCTCCTTGGAAGAAACAGCAAAGTCCAGGGATGGGGTGAGATGGTGGCTAACGTTTTGGTCCTGTCGAGCCAAGTGAGCCTGGTCTCCAGAGACGGCGGGGCTGGTGGGAGGGGAGGCTGGACGTGTGCCCAGGAAATGGGAGCAGGAGGGGACGGCTTGCTCGGTGAAGGGTATGTCCCTAATGAGGAGACTGTATACACCAAGTCAGACTGAAGCATCACGCCGGAAAATCATGGCATTCTCAGGTCCTAGAAGCCGAGGCGGGGAAATGATCTGCTTTGAACCAAGAGAGATGTTTGTGGTTCTGCTCTCCTTCCCAGCAAACACTGAGGCTTGAAGGAACCACACCAGAGCTAACTGCCCGAGAAGAGCCCCTGATCTTGCAATTGGAATAGCTGAGCAACTCTGGACACTGGACTTGGTTGGGAAAGCCGACCTTTGGCCCAGACAATGACAAACTCCTTGGTGGCTAACCCCGATGTCCATCTGGGGCTCTGAGCCAAAGATGCCCTAAGGCCCAGAGTCTGGAGCCTCTCCTGGTCAGTCTGCCCCCCGGGCTCCCTGACTCTGTACAGAGGGCTCGGCGTCTCTCCCGTCATAGTCACCCATGACCCGAAGGGCCCAGACACAGTTGGGTAAACTGTCTTACTTATCATTGTCCCCGCCTACTCTCCCTCAGGGAGAAAGCCATGCAAGGTCTCCCTCCCCCCAGGCAGCCCAAGCTGGGCCAGTTTCCCCCTGGAAAGCACATATCTCACAAAATCACAGAAGGAAGTTTTACTAACTGGAGAAAAAGAAAAGCCCCACATCCTTGACCAAGTAACCGGGAGTCTGCGCTGGTAAGCCAGTAAGAGGGGTCTGGTCAAGCCCTCTTTTGGGGGTGAGGGAAGAGCCACCTTCTCTTGGGCCCAATGTTCCCTGGGAAGTGGGAAAGAAAGCAGCTTCTGTCTACACCGGCTGTACTTGCTGCTCGGTCATTAGCTGCTCTGACCACGCTTTCAGCCCGAGTCTCCCTGTCCCAAACAGACCTGAAAGTAGACATTAGCTCTCTGTGGCCCCCTGGGATTTTTTTGCTCAGAGGCTTCCAGGGCTCTTCCAAGAAAGTCATTAGGCCTGGAGGAGGAAGCTCAGATCTCCCAGAAGCTTCTTCCTGGGCTTTCTCTGTCCCTGGGTCCCACAGGGCCCGCAGGAGCCGTTTGGGATTTCTGTCCACAAAGTCTGGCTGCCTTCCAAAAGGTGTCAGAACATTCTCTGTGGACAAAAAAGCTCTCTTCCACCTTTATAGCTTCTGTCCTTGGATGCGTTTTTAAAGTTGTATAGTTTAATTTAGTTTCAGTTTGGCGATTCAAATTCAATCTGGCTTGTTTCTTGTCCAAAACTTTCCCAGAGTCCTCCCTCGATGGCTCATTGTGATGCAGAAGTCACTTTGGCCTTTGGAGAAAGCTGACAAGAGAGCACCTGGTGAAGCTTAGGGTGGGGGACACCTGAACTCCCCAATAGCTGAACCGACTGAGTCTGCTCTGGAAAATATTCACCACCCAAGAAGCGGAAGCTGAGAGGACGCTTCTCAGTTGGGGGACGGCCGAACCGTCCGCGATGGATGCTTGGGATGGAATACTACCGGGCTGTGAGAGGGGGTTTCAGAAAACCTGCAAAGGCTTGTACGAGCTGAAGCCGGGAAGGGAGCGGACCCGGAACATCGACAGCTATGATTACCAGCTCTGTATTCTCCTCCATCCTATTTTCTCCCCATATATACTTTTGTTCTCTTTCCACCCTGTCCTTAGTCATGTGTTTTTTCCCACCCCACCCACTACCTCATCTCCTATCATCCCTCCCCCTTCTCTTATTAATTTTTTTTTTACTCATTCCACCTACTACTCAAGGAAATCATAAAGGAGGGAAAAGGGCCCTCATGTGCAAAAATGCTTGTAGCAGCTCTTTTTGGAGTAGCAAAGAATTGGACGCTGAGTGGATGGCCAGCCGTTGGAGGATGGCTGAACAAGTGGTGGGACATGAAGATAATGGAATATCATGGTTCTATGTTATATATATCTATATATATGTCACATATATGGTTCTATGTTTTATATATAAATATATTTATATGTTATATATGGTTCTATGTTATATATATTTATATGTTACATATATGATTAGATGTTATATATATTTATGTTATATATGGTTCTATGTTTTATATATATATACATTATATGGTGCTATATTATGGTTTTTGAAAGTGATGAATGAGCTGATTTTAGAAAGGCCTGGAGAGACCTACCTGAACTGATGCTGAGGGAAACAAGCAGAACCGGGAATACAGTGTACACAGTAACAGCAAGATGGTGTGATGATCATGTATGAAAGGCTTGGTTCTTCTCAGAGGTTCAGTGATCCAAAGCAATCCCAACAGACTGGACAGAAAATGTCCCCACAGCCAGAAAAAGAACTAAGGAGACTGAATGTAAATCAACACAAGCCAGGTTCCCTTCTTTTTTCGATTTTTTTCTCTCTTGTAGTTTTTCCCTTTTGCTCTGATTTTTCTCTCATAAAGCAATGTGGATTAAAAATAAATAAAAAATAACCCAAACCCAAAATAAAACAATGTATCGGTGTCCCTGTTTCCCCACATGCCCCCAACCTTCATCATTATCTTTTCTTGTCATTTTAGCCAAGCTGGGAGGTGAGAAAAGCTACCTCCACGCTGTCTTCATTTGCATTTCTCTCATAAATAGTGACTTAGAGCATTTTTCTTCATATGGCTAGAAGTGTCTGCCCACATCCTAAAGACTCTTGGGAAGAATAAGCATTCTCCTTCATTCATGAGCCCTCGTTGGGTAGAAGGCCTTGTGCTGAGCCCTGAGAACCACAGAGATTGCTTCCTGACCTCAGGGAACTTGGAGTCTGTTCAGGCAGGCACCCATACCACTGTGCTACCCAGTCTCCTAGATGGTGGGATGCTCCACAGCTTGAGTTTTCAGGAGTTAGTCTGGCCCAGCTGGGAGGGGAGAGGGGAGACCACCAGGTTCTCTCCCTGGGAGCTGGAGGTGAAAGTGCACTCTTGTCTCTGCTTCTGCTCACACCAGAGGGCTGGGACACAAACCCGGGAGACCCAGGAGAAGGCGAGCTCCCACTGACTCTGAGCCACCAGGATCTGGCCAGAGGGGAGGCCGGGCAGGCTGGGTGGGTGCCTTCTCCCAACCCCCTCTGGAGTTAGAGCCACACCTGATGGAAAGGTCCCTGGGAATATTTAAAGAGCCCGCTGCCATAGAACCAACTGTGTTACTGGGTGGCTTCCGGGGCTGACCCTGTAGTCCAGTTCAGGGCTGGATGCATGGCCGGTGCAAGGACCAGCTTCCCCAATGCTGTCCCTCCCTAATGTGGCTTTGCCGGACTGATGAGTCAGGGAAGAACAAGCCCAAGAGCAAAAAAGGAGCTCGGATTTCAGGACTCTTTAGCTTCCCAGAGAGTGAGTGGGGGCCCTTGGAGGAGGGCTCTGCAGAGTCTGGGAGTCTCCAGCTCCCTCTGAACCAGCTCATGGACCCAAGATCCAAGGCTCCCAGCATGGCACACTTAGGGCTGTCTGGGACCTCAGAGATCACCCCATTTTATGGTGGAGATGGGGAGGGGGACTTCTCCAAGCTCCCATAGCTAGTTGGGGCCAGGACCAAGGTTTGGGCCATGGGCATTGCCAACCTACACCGGGGCCAGCCGTGGGCTAGGAAAAGGGACTCTGCTCCTTGGGGCCTCAGGAGCCCCGTCCCTCTGGTGCTCAGGTGCATGGCGCCTCCCCCTCCCCAGAATTCAGGAGACTCGGAAGATGCAGAAGATGACCTTGGGGGTGGGCGGCCTCCCTGCCACAGAGGGAGGGCCCACATGGGCCAGGACATGGCAAGGCTCTGCCCCAGTCCTTGGTGGAACGTGAAAGCCTTTGGGAGGCCCCTTGGAGACAGTTGTTTATCCTCCACTGTGGAAGGCCCCGAGCCATGCAGATGGGTTCCATGGGGGCGGGAGAGGGCTGTGAAAGATCACTGACCTGGCCCTCCCTGGCCATGGGCTGGGAAGCCCACCACAGATCTGGCCGGGAGCTGAGATGAGAGCAGCCTTGGAGCTGAGGGGAAACAAGGCCAGGAAATGGGCCCATGAATGCTTGTGAATTGGAGGGGACCTGGACCAGAGGCGACATTAAAAAGCCAGCAGGCAAAGGCTTCCATTCCCATCTCTCTGGGGACGGCCCGGCCTGCTTCTGGCCACCCAGGCTGATGAGGAGGCTCTGACCCAGGGCTGGCTCGGAGGCTACTGGCCAGGAAGCTGAGGCCGTCGGGAGGGGAGCCGGGGCCTGGCGGCCTTGGGGCCGGTGCCCAGTCTTTACTGTAAAGGGCCTTTACTTAAAGCAGCCATTACTGTAACAGCCTCAGGATTTCCCAGCTGGACCCTGGTGACCAGTTTGAGGATGCTCAGGCTCCGGTTCCTTCCCTGTCCTATTGCCTTTGGGGATTCCCTCCTAGAAACCCAGAGAGCAGAAAGCTCCTTATTCACCACCATGGGGGAAAGGCTGGAGAAAGGGGATGGGGATGTCCAAGGGGGGTCGGGCTTGCTGTCATCCCTGTACGTGTGAGTGAGTCCCATCTTCCCGTGTGGCTGTGACCCGTGGCCAGTGAATCCCGGCTCTTGGAGGTCCTGGAAGCAGACGGAGCTCACAGGACCAGATGGCGTGTCTGTCACCCAGGAGCCAGCCTGGCCATGCTCTGAGGCGCTCATGCCACGTGACCCCCGAGCCTTGAGGATGGGGGAGGACTGGGATCACAGAGCCTTCTGCTCCGGACACCGTCCCAACCCAAAGTGACCCTGTGAGCAGGATGAGGAAAGAGATAAGGGAGGCTCCCCATGCACCCTAAAAAAATGGCAAAAAAGCACAAAGAGACACTTTGCATCCTGGAAAAAAGCAATGAGAAAATGGAAAGCCACCAGCCCCAAGCAAAGCAGAGAGTGACACAGGCCGGCCAAAGGGTTAGGAGAAGGGGACAGGAAACTCATGGATGGGAGGCTCAGAGGCGCCGGCCCTCCCAGGGCCACAGGGGAGGTGGCTCGTGACCACCAGAGAGACTTCTAAGGGAGCGACTTCCGAGGAGAAAGGACTTTGAGCGGTGGGTGGAAGGTCCTGTGGCCCTAGCTCTGTGGGCAGCAATGGGCACCCAACATGCCCCTTTATTTTCAGGGCTGCCATCCCCTAAGGGAGACTAAGGTGGGGGGGCTCCTCAGGACTCTCTTCCTGAGAAAGCCAAGATTTCATCTCCCTCCGCGGTTGCTGAGCCCCTGTACGCTTGTGTATTCTGTCACCTAACGAACAAAAATATGGGCTTTCCTGATCATCCTTTTACTGCCTGTTTGATAAATACCATCTGTAACAGTGGGAAGCTGCCTAAGAGGAAGGCAATCTGGAGCGGGGATGCCTCCCACCTCGAGCCACAAGGGAGAGCAGCGTTTATTCCAAAGTGAGCATCACACCCTTGTTCTAAAAATACCTGCTGGGTGATAGATGGCTACACATGCAGCCAGCCCCCTGCCCCCTTGAAGGAGGGCTATCCAGGCAAGGCTGTCCTGCTCTCCCCAAAGAATGTCCCTTGGACCTGTGGGGTGTAAAAATATGTGTGTCACACACACACACGTAACAATAATTCAACTTTTGATGAAAATGAAAGAAAAGTTTGAAGGTAAAGAATTATTCAATGAAAATTGGGAAATCACTTTTACATTGAAGGGTTCTGATAAGACCTCGTTTCTAAAATACATAGAGAATTAACTTAAATTTTTAAGTATTCAAGCGACTCTCCTATTGATAAATGGTCAAAAGATATGAACAGACAATTTTCAGATGAGGAAATTAAAACCATCTCTAGTCACATGAAAAGGTGCTCCAAATCACTATTAATCAGAGAAATGCAAATTAAGACAACTCTGAGGTACCACTACACACCTCTCAGATTGGCTAAAATGACAGGAAAAGGTAATGATGAATGTTGGAGGAGATGTGGGAAAACTAGGACACTGATACATTGTTGGTGGAACTGGGAACAGATCCAACCATTCTGGAGAGCAATTTGGAGCTATGCTCAAAAAGTTATCAAACTGTGCATCCCCTTTGACCCAGCAGTGTTTCTACTGGACCTATATCCCAAAGAGATCTTAGAGGAGGGAAAGGGACCCACCTGTGCAAGAATATTTGTGGCAGCCCCTTTTGTAGTGGTTAGAAACTGGAAACCAAGTGGATGCCCATTAGTTGGGGAATGGCTGAATAAATTACGGTATATGAATTGCTATGGAATATTATTGCTGTGTAAGAAACAACCATCAGGAGGATTTCAGAGAGGCCTGGAGAGACTTACATGAACTGATGCTGAGTGAAGTGAGCAGAACCAGGAGATCATTATACACGGCAACAACAAGACTATATGACGATCAGTTCTGATGGACATGGTTCTCTTCAACAATGAAATGATTCAGGCCAGTTACAATTGTTTAGTGATGAAGAAAGTCATCTACACCTAGGGAGAAGTCTGTAAGATCTGAGTGTGGACCACAACACAGCATTTTAACACTTTCTGTTGATGTTTGCTTGCATTTTGTTTTCCTTCTTAGGTTTTTTTTCCTTGTAGGTACAATTTTTCTTGTACAGCAGGATAACTGTATAAATATGTATACATATATTCAGTTTGTCATATATTTTAACATAATTAATATGCATTAGACTTCCTGCCATCTAGGGGAGGGAGTAGGGGGAAGGAGAGAAAAATTTGGAACAGAAAGCTTTGCAAGGGTCAATGTTGAAAAAACTACCCATGCATATGTTTTGCAAATAAAAAAGCTTTAATGAAAAAAGAATTATTCAATGAAATTAATAGAAACAAAAAATAATAAAAGGAAATGATAAAGAAACAGGCTGGTTTGGAGAAAACCATACAAAACATCAAAAAAAAACCCTCAGATGGAGTAATACAAAAACAAAAAAATAGTACAGGGAGCCCCATGGGTAAGAGCTGCAGGTAAGACTTTGTGGTTGGGTTGTGAAGCACATGGAGCCTTCTCCGCTGGAAAGAACAATGAAGACATGCAAAGGGTATAAGTTCATGACTTGGTGATGACAGTTCTGGGAGCTTTGAAGGCAGAGTATGGGGATTAGAACAGGCTCTGAAGCATCATGGGCCCATCCACATGAATATGACGGCTTCCAAAGTGGCCAAGGTAAAAAACAAAGCCCTTGCTCAAGGATAGATCACAGTAGATCAGCTTTGAAGGGAAACTGAAGAAGGAGGGATTGAACTTCTTCCATCAGTGATGAAGAATAATTAAATGATTAAAAACTAAGAAAAAAAGACTTTTGAGGATGACATAAAGAAGAAGAGAACTGTGATCAATAACTGGATAAAATATGCACAATGGGAAGAAAGGCTAAAAAAATTCAGAATTCCCTGTAAGGATATTGACTCTGGCTGAAACACATAGAAATGGAAGCATATGAATCACCACCAAGTAAATCACGCCTAAAGTATCAGAGATCGACCATCACAGCTCTTCCCTGGGTCAACCAGTTTGGGTAGAGAAACACTTAAATGGAGGAGTTGTTGGGAAATATTGCCGGAGGCGGACAAGTATTTGAAGGCTGGATGGAATGGCAGCCCAAGGAGCAAGCCCGAACTGCTGCGTCAACTTTGAACTGAGCTATAAAGAGGTGGATTGGGTGCAGGGTGATTATGAAAGGTTTGCCTTTGGGCACCCTGATGTTAAAAAGGGCATCAAGTGTCAGTCTGAAGAAAAACATGGCTACTTTGCTCAGACAAGGAAAGGCCAGGAAAGCTGTGGGATTCTTTGGAAATAAGTGTATGGATGAACATTTCCAAAGTTTGAAGAAAATCAGAAAGAATCAGAAAAGGTACAAGTGGTCTGAAAATTTGCCCTGGGCAGAATTTCAAAGCAGGAATCCCAAGAACTCTTTCAAAATTAGACAGTCTTATAAAGAAATCTGGGGATAGGCAAGGAATTGAAGACATCATTGTGAGCAATCAATCAGATCAAATCAAATCAGGCATCTTAATTGTGTCCTCATCATATTGGTTATTTGTAATTGATTCAGAAGGAAAAGTGAACGGAAGAGCCATCGTCAAGATGCTGTTAATTTCAGAAAGAGGCTCTGGAAGCAGCAAATACAGTTCTGGGTCAGCTCTGCTCTTTATGAAGGGTTGGAAGCAGAGGATCCAGGGAGGACCAGACAGGTAACTGAAGGTGATTGGAATAGAATGTTTACCTTTGCCAAACTATGGCTACCATGTGCCCTTTAAAATAAGGGGGGGGGAAATGACCATTTGCCAGAAGATCATTGGAAACTTCAATTGGCAGGTGTCCCCAAACCAAATTATTCCGAGTGCATATTGATTTAGAATGGCAGCTTTGAGAATTTAACCCAGGCTGAAACTTTGTGACAAGTTCCTGGAACATGCACCAGAAATGGCACTTCATAGAACAAATTTGCTAAGACAATTCTTGGAGATGCTGAGAGAGGCAGGATGTGAGCTGGCTATTGGCCAGCCATGGTTAGACATGTGCTTCGGAAATCCTACATTGACTCGGAAATCAATTAAAAAAAAAAACTGAAAAAACAAAAAAACTTTACTGGAGATTGCTGCAACAGAGCCAGCATGTTAAGGTAGGGATCGATTATGTTCAATTTAAGCTGTCTGTAAGAAATGAAAGAAGCTTAACTCAAGGCAGACAAATTTATGAAGAACCCATCAGAGCTCTGAGAAACCATGAAGAAAAGAAAGACTCATCTTATTAAAAGTCCGGTGAAATTTTGGAGCTGAATGTGGAACAGCATCTCTCAGGAGGGAGTGGACAAACTCATGCAAAGGAGGGCTAAGTCCAGAGAGAAGGTGAGTCTGATGCTGTCTGAGAAGAAGACCTGGATTGTGCCTTCCCAGAAAGTGCTGCAAACCAATGGAGCCTCCAACTGCTGGCAGGGGCCAAAAAAGGATACTGAGAGGTGATTCAGACCAGTTCCAATGGTCTTGTGATGGAGAGAGCCATCTGCACCCAGGGAGAGGACTGGGGGATGAGTGTGGATCACAACATAGTATTTCTCTTTTTTTTTGTTTTTGTTTGCTTGCATTTTGTTTTCTTTCTTGTTTTTTTCCCCCTTTTGATCTGATTTTTCTTGTGCAGCATGATAACTGTGGAAATATGTATAGAAGAATTGCATGTTTAACATATATTGGATTGCTTGCCATCTAGGGGAAGGAATTGGGGGAAAGGAAGGGAGGAAAAGAATGGAACACAGGGTTTTTGCAAAGGTAAATGTTAGAAATTATCTATGCATATGTTTTGAAAACAAAAAGCTTTAATAAAAATAAAAAAGGATGCTCAAGAGCAAGACCTGGACCAAGACATGGAAGAGAGGTTGCTGCATTTTTGTTGTTTTATAGATTTCTATTTTGCAATTATTGTAATTTGGGAAATTTGTGTGCTGTATTTTTTTTAATCAATGGTGAACCTCATGTCTTTG
>JAJPUD010005116.1:141607-170409 GCA_023553655.1 Myrmecobius fasciatus | reverse complement strand
ACAAATTTTGGTATGTTGTCTCATTATTGTCATTCTTTTGGATGAAATTAGTAATTGTGTCTGTAATTTGCTGTTTCACCCATTCATTCTTTAGGATAAAGTTATTTAGTTTCCAATTGCTTTTTGGTCTATTTTCTCCTGGCCTTATATTGCATGTGATTTTTATTCCGTCATGATCTGAAAAAAATACATTTATTATTTCTGCCTTTCTGCATTTGATTTTGAGGTTTTTGTGTCCTAACACATGGTCAATTTTTGTATAAGTTCCATGGACTGCTGAGAAAAAAGTAAACTCCTTTCTGTCTCCATTTAATTTCCTCCAAAGATCTATCATACCTTACTTTTCTGACATTTTGTTCACCTCCTTAACTTCTTTCTTATTTATTTTCTGGTTTGATTTATCTAGTTCTGAGAGAGGGAGGTTGAGATCCCCCACTATTATAGTTTTGCTGTCTATTTCTTCTTGCATCTCTCTGAACTTTTCCTCTAGGAATTTCCTTGCTATACCACTTGGTGCATATATGTTTAGTATTGATATTGCTTCATTGTCTATGGTACCCTTTAGGAAGATATAATTTCCTTCTTTGTCTCTTTTAATTTGGTCTATCTTTGCTTTTACTTAGTCTGAGATCAGGATCACTACCCCTGCTTTTTTTTGTTCACCTGAAGCATAATAGATTCTGCTCCAGCCTTTTACCTTCACCCTGTATGTATCTCTATGTTTTAAATGTGTTTCTTGTATACAACATATTGTTGGATTCTGGTTTTTAATCCAGTCTGCTATCTGCTTCCGCTTTATGGGAGAGTTCATTCCATTCACATTCACAGTTAAAATAACTAATTCTGTATTTCCTGCCATCTTATTTACCCTAGCTTATGCTTTTCTCTTTCTTATCCCCTTTCCCTCCTCCCTACTATTTTGCTTTTGATAACCACTTCCCTCAAACAATCCTTCCCCTTTAGAGCCCCAACCCTTTTTTCCCCCTTTCCCTCCTGTTTCCTTATAAGTACGTCTATTATTCCCTCAGAGCCAAATCTGATGAGATGGAGATTAACCCATTTCTCATTCCTCTCCCTTTTTTCCCCTCAATCATTATAGGTTTTCTTTGCCTCTACATGTGATGTAATTTCCCTTATTTTACCTCCTTTTCCTCTTCTTCCAGTGTTATCCCTTTTCTACCTCTAATTTCTTTTTCAGTTTATCATATCATAATAATAATAAAATCACAATAATCATATCATAATAATCATATAATAATCACAATGTAATAATAGATTCATAAAATCAACCCTCATTCTATAAGTATCTATAACATAAATATAGTTCTCAAGAGTTTTTTTTCCTTGTTACTTTTTTATGTTTCTCTTGTGTTCTGTGTTTGTAGATCAAATTTTTTGTTCAGTTCTGATCTTTTCAGTAGAAATAGGTGAAATTCTCCTATATCATTGAATGACCATCTTCTTCCCTGGAAGATAATGCTCATTCTAGCTGGGTAACTAATTCTTGGCTGTAATCCAAGTTCCTTTGCCCTTCGGAATATCTGATTCCAGGCCCTTCGATCCTTCAAAGTAGAAGTTGCTAGATCCTGTGTGATCCTAATTGTGGCTCCTTGATATTTAAATTGTTTCTTTCTGGCTTCTCGTAATATCTTTTCCTTGTAATATCTTTTCCTTGGTATGATAGTTCTGGAATTTAGCCACGATATTTCTGGGGGACTTAATTTTTGGGTTTCTTTCAGGAGGTGATTGGTGGATTGTTTCAATAAGTATTTTGCCTTCTGGGTCTAAAATATCAGGGCAGTTTTCTTTTATGATTTCCTGGAAGATAGTGTCTAGGTTTTTTTTTTTTCATCATGGCTTTCAGGAAGCCCTATGATCCTTAGATTGTCTCTCCTAGATCTATTTTCCAGGTCAGTTGTTTTTCCTAGGAGATATTTCATGTTTTTCTCTCTTTTCATTTTTTTGTTTTTGTTTGACTGATTCTTGAAGTCTTGATGAGTCATTCATTTCCAATTGTTCGATTCTAATTTTTAATGTCTTATTTTCTTCAGTTACTATTTTTAGTTACTTTTGCAATTGACCAATTACATTTTTTTGTTCATTGTATTCTTTTCCCATTTTTTCTATTTTATTTTGCAGTGATCTCATTTCGTTTCCCCATGTTTCTTCTAACTCTCTTTTAAGATTCTTTATGCAATCTTCAAAGAAAGCCTTGTGACATGGAGACCAGTTTATGTCTCTCTTTGGGGCTTTTTCTGGAGTTGCTTTACCTTTAGGGGCCTCAGGATTTGAGGTCTGTTCTTCCCTCTCTCCATAAAAGTTTTCTATGGTGAGAGCTCTTTTTTGGCTTTTTTATTCATTTTTTTTTAAAGGTATGAGGTCTGTTTAAGGCAAAGGTGGGACAGCTGCTTTAATTTGCCCTGGGGCAGTTCTGCTGATTGAGTTATTTCAGGTACTGGGCAGTTCTGCTGATTGAATTATTTCAGATGCTGATCAGTCCTGCTGATTGATTGATCACCCTAGGGTGCTGTGTAATGGCAGCTACGTCCGATGCTCATCAGGGGTTCAGTGGTTCACAATCTGCCCCCCACAAAAGGCAGACTCTCCAAACCACCTGCCCACAATCAGGACAGATTGGCCCAAGAGGCCCGCAGAAGACTCCCAGGTGTGTGAAAAGCACAAAGCTCCCACTCTAGTTCCGACTCCTGTGACAACTCCTGTTCCAGCTCCCTGCTCCAGCTCCCTGCCCTGGTCTCCCTGTGCTGCAGTCTGGGTTCAGCAGACCACCCCCCTGCCCAATTAAAACAGACCTGTTTTGAAGTTCTTCCAGAGTATCTTCTTCTAGAAACGTGTTGTCCTCCAGATATTGTGGATTTTTTTGCTTCAAAATCATTCTAGAGGCTTCATACATTGTTGGTTTGAAGGAAGGTTAGAGGTTACAGAGACTCCTGTCTGATCTCCCCCATTTTGGCTCCACCCCCGGAAGTCTCTGCTTTAGTTTCTTTTGGAGATAATAATAGCACTTCTTGGGAAGATCAAATGACATGCTATCTGTAAAGCCCCTTAGCATAATTCCTGGCTCAGAATTTGAAATACTGAAATGCTCATTCCTTTCATTTTCCTTCTCTCCCCTCCTCTTTGTTTCTGAGGAACCGTGTCCAAGATGAGTTTGGAAGAGCTATTCTTCAAAAGGTAATAAGAAAAATATAATTTTTCTATTACTATATATGCTTTTTTGAAATGGAAATTTATTGCTATATATTTTGAATCCTCCCTGATGTTCTGCTAGGCACATGACAAGGTTCTGTTTTGTATGGTTTACTTTCCTTTTCTATCTTTCTTTTTTCTATTATCTTTTTTTCTTATTTCGATTTTTTGTTCAATAAGTTAAAGAAAACAATTAACAAGAGAAATAATGAAAAAATTAAAAAGAAAAAGAAAAAGTTTTTTTAAAAAAAGAACTTGGAGAATAACTTCTAACTCTTTGAGTCATTAGTGCACACCTCTTATTCAGTCTTTCAGAAGATTGAGAAGTGATTTCTATTCTCTTCCTGATCACCTCCTCATATAATGATGGCTACAATAATGGCTACAGGTACATGACATAGAGAACATATACTTGCCAAGGTGATCCTGTCCCTGATGGTTTGTTTCCATAAACATAAGAGATAAAACAGAAATATTAAGAGAGAGATGTTTTCAGCCTTTGTAGCTATTTTGTGAGTGAGAATTTGGAAATTCTCCAGATTTTGGCTGCTAGGTGGAGAGTACTTGCTGCGTCTATACCACTTCTTGAAGAAGACATATAATTAAAAGAAACCTTCAGAAAGAAAATGCAGCTTATAGGCAGGTAGTTGATGAAGTAAATAAAGTACTGGACTTGGAGTCAGGAAGACCTGAATTCAAATCTAGCTCAGACACTCCCTAGCTGTGTGTAAGTATCTCCCACTTTTGTTATGAGAGTAAAATGAGATAATATGTGTAAAGGGCTTTGCAAATCTTAAAGTACTATGAAAATGTTATTTATTTTGAAGGGCTAATAAATAATACTGGCTTGCCAGGACATCTAGGCTTGAATTGTACAAACAGTATAGGTCAAAAGTAAAAAAAAAAAAAAAAAAAAAAAAAAAAAAAAAATCTGTTCAGCAGTTCTTATAAAATTGCTTCTACTTCCTTGGAGAGTATAATATACTATGGTTTATTGTTTCAGAATTTAAGTATTCATAATTTTAAATAGTTTAAGTATTAAGTATATTTATATATACTGCTTAATATATACTAATTCATCTTTTGTATTTTAAGTATTTTTCTAGTTGAGAAAATAAAGCGTCTTATGCCAGGTATCCACTTGGCATAATGTATACTTTTTCTTTTCTTTTCTTTTGTTGTTGTTGTTGTTGTTGAGGCAATTGGGGTTAAGTGACTTGCCTAAGGTCACACAGCTAGGAAATATTAAGTGTCTGAGACCAGATTTGAACTCAGGTCTCCTTATTTCAGTGCCAGTGGTTTTTCTATGAAAGATTCTGTAAAGTCCTTTTAAAGGAGACCCTAGTCATGAGCCATATTTATTTTTCTATATGAGATTTTTTCCTCTGGAATTTAAAGTGGAGATATAAGCTAGAAATTGGGATGAAAATGCTGATTCCTCCTCTTTGCAGTCAGGCCTTCCCCAGATTGATCCAGTTTGCCTAACTCTAGATCGAGAGCTCTCTGTGACAGGGTTCCACTTACTTCCCTCTGTAATCATTTATATAACTCTTTCCAGGTTTCTTCAAATTCTTTATAATTGTCAATTATTCCAACACAACTATATTTCATTACATTCTTATGCCTTAATTTGTTTAGCCATTATTCAATAATTGGAAATTCATTTTTTTGTAGTTTTTTTTTGTCCTAGAAAAAATGCTGCTATGGAAGCTTTGGTGTACATATACATCTATTCTTTCTGTCTTAAAGCTTCTTAGAGTATATGTCCACTAGACAGATAACTGAGTCAAAGAGTGTGAAAAATAATCACTTTTCTTGCATAATTCCAAATAGATTTTCAGAATGTTTGCCAAAATTCCCAATGTCATATATATATACATATATATATCATATATTGATATACCTGTTTTGGGTTTATACAAGTGACCAAACAGAAATCTTGAGAGGTAGACATGTCTCCCCCATACTTTATCTAATATTGACTGTTTCCAATTTTATGGTCATCTTTGTACATTTTCTAGGCATGAGGTGAAACTTCAAAGGAGTTTTAATCTGCATTTCTCTTATAAGTAATTTGCAGTAGTTTTTCAGATAATCACTTGTAGTTTGCAATTGGTCTTTTGAAAACTTTTTCTTTTTCCTCCCATATACTTTACCTATCAAGTAATGGCTTTGGGTCATGACCTATTCAAGAGCAATGGCTCTTGGTAATCACCATATAATTTTCTAAGTACTCATTAATCATCATTTAATTTTAAGAGTTTCTAAGAATTATAATCAAGCTCATATATTATTCTGCGTAATAACAGTACTCTATCTGCTCTGTTCTGATCCCTAATCTCTTTCCATTACATTTATGTAGAACCAGTTATTTCTTGCTCTGTATAAGTGCAGGATTTTTTTTTCCTTTTTTAAGTACACTAAGTTCAAATTCTTCCTACTAAAGAAATTTAACATATTTCTAGTTAACCATTTATTTACTCTTATGAGATTATTCAGGATTACATTTCTTCCTTCAGGGTGCCTAGTTTGGTGTCCTCCATAAAGTTGATGATCAGTCATGTTATGGTTTACAATCAACTAATATAAATGTAATTAAGAGTAACAATAAAGCTAACATTTTATACGTTTTGCCTCATTGCAGGTATTATAAGGTGCTCTTGCTGCAGCAAACTGGCCTATTTTCTGGGAAGACAAAGTAAACCAAAATACTTGGAGTTATTTTCATTGTTTTTATTACTGCTAAAACAGTAAAATCTGGCATTCCAATGGGTTGTGTATTGAGTTATTTAGAAACAGTAGCCAAATAAGTACAGATAGATATATGGGAATCATGGGCAGTGTGAACACATGTAACTAGATAATTCCTGTGTCCTTGTGTCTTATATACCTGTTTTTTTCTACAAAAATTAAGACTCCCTGAAAATCCTATTCATATTTCACTGAAAAACTAAGATCATTTGCTGAGTGCTTCTTCTTTTCTCTTCCTCCTCAACTCACATCTTCCAGAAAGCACAATCCTCATTTTTATCTCTGCCTCACCTAATAAGGTAGACCTCCTTTCCAAGGCAAACCCCTCTATTATACGAACAATCCCATTCCATTCTATCTTCTCTATTATTCCCACTCTCACTTATTTTCAATATCTTCTTGTCTATTAGCTGCTTCTCTTCTGCCTTATAAACATATTCATGTCTCCCTCAACCTCTCCCACACATACACATTTTTTTTTAACTGTAGATAGTACCAATGTTTTTCTAAGTATCCAGACTCTCAAAATAGGTCATCAACTCTTTATTCTTCCCACTCCATATATCCAATATGTTGCCAAGGTCCATTAATTTAACCTTCATAGTATCTCTCATAAATGCCCACTCTTCTGTCTTCTGATCCTGTCATCATCCTACTATTTCATGTACCTATCAGCTAATTCTTAGACTCTTATAAGAATATGTTATTTCTTCTACTTGCCTCAAGTCTCTTCTTATTCAAGTCCATTTTCCACTCAGCTGCCAAAGTAATCTTCCTAAAGAGCAGATCAGATGATGACACTTCTCTACTCGGTACATAAATAAAGGTGCCTTCCTCTCATCTCCAAAATAAAATGTAAAATTCTTTGGTATTCAAAGCCTTTCATAACCTGTTCTTCCATACTTTTCCAGTCTTTTTACCCTGTACTTCTCCCACCGCATTTTTTTTTAAGATTCATTGACAATGGTTACCTTGATGTTCCTCAAATAAGACACCCTATCTTCTGCCACTAGGCATTTTCACTGGCCATCTACTATACTGCGTGGAATTTTCTCCTTTATTTTTGCCTCCCTGATTCCTTGATTTCCTTTAAGTGCCAGCTGAAACTTCTTTTTCTAAATGTAGCTTTTGTTGATTTCCTTTAATTCTAGAACGTTCTTTTTGGTGATTATCTTTAAATTATCCTGTAAGGAGCTTGTTTGGATAGATTGTCTGCCCTGTGAATTCCTTGGGAGAAAGTGCTTTCTTTTGGATTTGTATACACAGTTTTTAATACAAGGACTAGCACCTTTATTATTAAATATTTATTGGCTGAGTTACTAATTTGCTGACCCTACCCAAGGATGGAAAGTCCATCAAATCAGAAAGGTGCAACACAATATCTAGAAATCAGTGGCAAGGTGAAAAAACATTTGGGTAAATCTAATTAGACAGGTTTACTTCTATTTGTGCATCTTTGAGCTTGAGTCTTGTTTTTGCTATTAACTAAAGAAACTGAGTCTCAATCTCTTCCATTTCACTTCACTTTCTCCAGAAGACCTAATGTTTATAGCAACAATGAAAAACAATTTGGATAGAGCAAATTTGATAATCTGATTTCAGCTTGTGAATCACTTTCTGTTTGTTTCTGTCTATATCAGGATATGTCAGCAATATGCTATTTGCCAAATAAAGACAAATGTAGAGTGCACTTCCTCTGACCAAAAAAAGTGGTGAGACTGCCATAAATGAATTGAACCTTGCTTAAGCATTTCTATATACTTAGTCTTTATTGTGAGGAAAGACATGGTAAATAGACAATTTTCATCAGTTAATTACAAGGATTTTTCCCTTGTAAGAAAAATTGTACAAAAGAAGACAGAAAACTTTGGTTCTTTCTTCAAACAGTTAGGAGAACAAGGAGAATTATGTATAGAATGACAGAAACAGAAAGAGAGGCAGAATAAAAGTTGTCTCTTCCTGGATGAAGTAAGCAGTTGATATCTAAATTGAAACATTAGAATTCTTATTCAATCAACTAACAAGCATTTATTAAACACTTTGTGTCATTTACTGCTTTTAGCACTAAGGATACAAAGACAGGCAAAAATAGTTCCTGCCCTCAATAAGCTTATATTCTAATGCAGGAGACAACATGTAAATAAATATTTACATATAAGATACATGAACAATGCATGAAAATTAAACCCAAAGGAGAAGTCTAAAATCTGGAGGGATGGGGAAAGGCCTTCTAAAAAAGGTAGTATTTGACTTGAGTCTTGAAATTCAGGGGTTCTAAAAGGTGGGGACAATTTATTATGCTTTGGCTGATGCAAAAAAGACAGAAACAGACAAATTTATAAGTGAATCCTATCAAACATTTTAAAATTAAATAATTCCAAAATTAAATAAATTACTTGAAATACATTTTTACCTAATTTATATATTTAATGTCATCCCAATTAAATTACCCCCCATTTTTTACTGAATTAAAAATAATAAAAACAAAATTCATTAAAAAGAACAAAAACTCAAAAATATAAAAAAAATGTAAAGGAAGAAGGTTTAAAAGTACCAGATTTTAAAATATATTGTGAGGTAGTGATTATCAAAATAATTTTGTATTGATTAAGGACTAGAGAGGAAGATCAAGGGAACAGAATGTATATACAACTTATAGAAGCAAACAAATATAATAATCTTATAGTTGACAAATGTAAAGACAAGATTTGGGGATAAAAGTTCTTTATGCAGTAAAAATTGGTGGGAAATGTGGAAAGCAAAATGGCAGAAATTGGGCATAGATGAATACATTACATCATTTACCAAATTAGGTAAAGATATCATTTCATACCTATCAGATTGGCTAAAATGATTGAAAAGGAAAACAACATGTTTAAGATGTTGGAAAATTGGAACATTAATTCATTGTTAGTGGAATTGTGAATTGATCCAACCATTTTAAAGAGTAATCTGAATTACATCCAAAGAGTAATTAAATTGCCTATATTCTTTGACCCAGCACTACCACCACTACATCTATTTTCAGAGATGATTAGGGGAAAAGGAAAAGGGTCTATATGTTCTAAAATATTTATAGTGACTCTCTTTGTGGTGACAAAGAACTGAAAATTGCAGGGATGCTGACCAATTAGGGAATGGTTGAACAATTTGTAGTATATGATTGTGGTGGAATACTATTGTGCCAAAAGAAATGATCTTGATGATTTTTAAAAAAAATTGGGGGCAGCTAGGTGATGTAGTGATAGAGCACCAGACCTAAATTCAGGAGAACCTGAATTCAAATCTGGTCTCAGATACTTAACACTTCTAGCTGTATGACCCTAGACAAGTCACTTAACCCCAATTGCCTCAGCAAAATTAAAAAAAAAATAAGTTGAGACATACAAAATAATGAAGAATAATATGAGCAGAACCAAGAGAACATTGTATACAATAATAGCAATATTGTTTTAGTAAAAATTTTGAGTGAAGAAGTTATTTTGACTATTATAAAGACTCAAATTAACTATAAAGGACATATGAAGGAAAACATTATCTGCATTCAGAGAAAGAACTGATAAATAAAAGTACATGTGGAACAATTTTCCATACATGTACATATTTGTGTTTAATGGTAGCTATCTGTAGGTTGGGGAGAGGTAAAAATAAAAAGGGGGAAATTACATGAAAATTTTATTATATATTTTAAAAGAATAATAACTTGGAAGTAATAGATTTGCAGTTTCATGTTCAATCATTTTTTATTATGCTATTATAGAAATGCTTGTTTTATTCCACAAATTAAAAATAAAGAAATTATGAAAAGTAAAAAAGGTGGCAGTAAGGAGAAAGAGCATCACCAACAAAGAAAACAGCCAGCATGCAGACATGGACACAGAACATAAAGTGTCATAAGCAAGGAACTTTATAGTTGGAGTTTTAATAGGTCATTGTAGTTAGATCTTAAAATGTGCTGAGGGTAGTAAAGTGTAACTGCAAGGCAAAAGAAGGGACAGGTTGGAAAGAGCTTTAAATGATAAACAAAGGATTTCATATTTGATCTTGGAAGGGACAGGAAATCTTTTGATGAGTAGTTTAACACAGTCAGACCTCTGGTTTACGAATATCATTTTGGCAACTGTATGAAAGATGGATTGAAGCAGGGAGAGACTTGAGGCAGGAACACTAGTTAGAAAGCTACTGCAATATTGCTGATGAGAGGTGATAAAGGCCTGAACTAAAATGGTGGTAGTTGTGTGAGTGAAGAAAAGAGAATGTTTATGAGAGATGTTATTAAACTAAAAGTGATAAAATTTGTCAAATGGTTGGATAAATATGGTGAGTGAGAGTGAAAGCTTAAAAATGATTATTCTTGTTCAGTCTTTCAATTGTGTCCAAATCTTCATGTATCCAAGGATCATGCTGTTTGTTCATGGGATTTTCTTGATATTGATATTGATACTTGATATTGAAATGGTTTGTCATTTCCTTCTCCAATGGATTAAAGTAAACCAAATCAAACCACTTGTAAATGTTTGAGTTATGATTTGAATCCAGGTTTTCTTGACTCCAGGCCTAGCACTCTATCTACTGAGTGATTCAGCATGATTGTCTGGAAATAAGTTTAAAAGAATTGCATATATTTAACTTATATCAGATTGCTTACTATCTTGAGGAGTGGGGAGGTTAGGGAGGGAGGGAAAGAATTGGAACACAAAATCTATCAAAAATAAATGTTGAAAACTATCTTTACATGTATTTAGAAAATAAAATTCTATTGAAACTTTTTTTAAAAAGGATGATTATCAAGTGAAAACCTAAGTGAATTTTTTCAAGGATGATTATTCAAAGTAAAAATCTCTGAAATTATAATGATACAAAGTAACTTCCATACTGAGTCTTGAAGGAAGCCCTGGAAGGATTGGACATGAGTGAGAGAATTACAGTTATGGGGACATTTTCTCAGCCTTTTTTCAGCCTTCAAATTTCTTGACTTCTCTAAAGTATGTGATAAGGTTAATCATCAAGTCTTTCTGGTGATCTTGGTTCTCTGGATTGTTGTTGTAACACTATTCTTTCTTGTTTTTCTATTTTCTTTGCTGGCTCATAAGATAGACAGACAAACAGATAAGACACATAGAAAGGTATAGACATAGACATAGATAAAGATATAGAAATAAATATCTAATGATCTCTTATTATAGATATTCCCCAAGATCCTATACTAAGACCTTTACTTTTCACCTTCTTGGTAATCTCATCAACTCCTATGGGTCTAACTATTATCTTTGCCCATAATTCACAGATCTCTTTATCTATCCTTAGTTTCTTCCATGAGTTTCAGTCCTGCATCATCTAATTGTCTATTGAATAATTCAAACTGGTCATCCCAGTAATATCTCATCCCTATCACGTCCAAAACAGAACTAAGAATTTCCACTTCAAATTGTCTTCTCTTTCAATCTTTTCTATTTCTGTCAAACACACTACTATTCGTCCATATACTCCCTCACCCCTCATATCAAATATTTTGCCAAATCTTGCTATAATAAAAATCAAGGGGGATTTAATCAGTCAATGAGTGTGGGAAAAGAAAAACCCTTTCTTGCTAGAGACCAGGCTCCCTAGGTTTGAATATAATCCAAATCAAATGATTGGATATGGGACAGGCAGGGAGGGGCAAATGTTTCAGCCTCAAGAGGTTCAGCTAAGCTGTATGTCACTGCTAGATTTTCTTTTTTCCTTTTTTTAGGTGAATATTTTATTTTATTTTTATTAAAGTTTTTTTTTTATTTTTCAAAACATATTCATGGACAATTCTTCAGTATTAGCCCTTGCAAAACCTTGTGTTCCAATTTCTCCCTCCTTCCCCCATGCCCTCTTCTAGATGGCAAGTAGTCCAATATATGTTAAACATGGTGGAAATATATGTTAAATCCAATATATGCATACATATTTATACAATTATCTTGCTGCACAAAAAATCAAATCAAACCAGTAAAAAAAAGAGAGAGAGAGAGAGAAGTAAAATAAAATGCAAGCAAACAACAACAAAAAGAGTGAAAATGCTATGTTGTGAACCACACTCAGTTCCCACAGTCCTCTCTCTGGGTCACTGCTAGATTTTCATTACATTTTGATCCTTTATGTCACTTAGGCAAGGAGACACAAATTATCTTTGGACCACAGTTTTCTCTTCTGTAATACGAGAGTGTTTGACAGTCTCTAAGACCTTTTCAGCCCTAACTCCTATGAATCAAAGTGTGCTTGTCAATGGAGAGAAAGGAAGATGGGTTCATTGGAAAGTAGACCTTTCATTAATGAGCTTTTTTTTTTTTTGACTATAATCCATTGCTATCTAGTGTTGGAATGTATGTGCCCTACTCAATAAGAATATCATCTATTCCATGTAATTTTGGGGTTACCTGAATTCATTGTTGCATTAATGTATAAATGGATTAGAAATCACCAAATCATGGTTATAAAGTTTATCTTCCAGAGTCCAGGGAGAACTGAGCCTAAATCTTACCAAAGAGTTATCTAGTTCAGTCATGACCATAAAGAGAAAATAAATATTTTATTTTCCCACTTGTTTTACTTGCTTTTGGGTCAATGCTCAAGAAATACTGGTCATTCAATCTGTGGGTAAAAACTTAAAATCATAGTTGCACAAAACTTTTATTACAGATTTTACTGAGTCTTATAGGGAGCACAGAGAGAAAGAGTAATAGATCTAAAATGAGGACAAATTTGTGAATGTGAGTGGGGCATGAAGGTACAGCATTTTGGCACTATCCACAAGAAAAAAATAATCATAATTTTTCTTAAACTCTTATTCATAAAGATCTCTAAAGAATAAGATTTGGTGGGGTTGGGGCATAGTAGATGGCATAGTAAATAGAATATGGGCTCCTAGAATCAGGAGGACTTGAGTTTAAATCTAGCTTCAAACACTTAACACTTGTGTGATTCTGGGAAAGTTATTTAACCTCAATTGCCTAACCCCTTCCCCCCCCCAAAAAAAAGTCAACCTCTTAAAGGTAGTGACTGAAAAAAAAAGGAATAAGATTTTTAAAAATATGTATGTATATCTGTATTTAAAAACCTGATTGATTTTTTCCACAGAATTTCAGTTATAAAGTAGTCCAGCTTGTATCTCACCAAGAATCCCCATTATAATATATTCCCAACAATTGTATTTGCTTGAAGATTTAAAGTAAGAAAGGACTCAAAATTTCCTAAGACACCCACTTTCTACTGTTGGATAGCTTTAATTCATGAATTCTAAACATTTTTTGTATCATGAACTCCTTAGGTAATCTGGTTTAGCTTATTCCCCTTATCCTAATGATATTTTAAAATGGATAAAACAAAATTTGTAATATTACAAAAGAAACCAATTATCTTGGAACTGAGTTATCAATTAATTTTTTACAAACAATATTCATGAATGCAAAGTTAAGAACTCTTATCTAATCAAAATTGCAAGGAAGTTTTTCTATGATGCTTAAATTTTCAACTTCCTTTAACCTTTGGGGGTCAAACCTGGCTAGTCTAATTCCTTTGTCACCCGAATACTTTTTTTTTTTTTTTTGCTTTTTTTTTTGCTGAGGCAATTGAGGTTAAGTGACTTGCCCAGGGTCACACAGCTAGGGAATGTTAAGTGTCTGAGACCAGATTTGAACTCAGGTCCTCCTGACTTCAGGGCTGGTTCTCTATCCACTGCGCAACCTAGCTGCCCCACCCGAATACTTTTCTAAAACTTGAAGACAGCTGTTGTTTCATTTCCAGGATTGCCATCTCCCCTACCCTCGCTGAACCCCTTCTCTATGTTAAATATAATATCAATTTTTTTTATTTGATCCACATATGCCATTATCTCCAGTCCCTTCACATCCAATTTGACCTCTTCTCCAGTTTCATGATATTCTTTTTTTTAAGAAGTGGTACCTGGAATTGAAAAAGGGATTTTATATGTGATCTTAACATGGCAGAATATAGAGTTTTAAGATTTGCAAAGCGTTTTACATATGCTATCCCATTTGATCCTTACAACTGTGAAGTAGATAGGTTCTAATATTATCTACATTTTATATATTAGAAAACAGCTGAGTAGTTAAGTAACTTGCCCATAGTTACAATTAGTGTCTGAGAATAGATTAGATCTTCTTAATTTGAAATCTAAGGCTTTATCAACTATGACATCTAGCTATAACATTCATTTTTATCATAATATGTAACAATTATAAAGCACTTTAAAATTTGCAAAGCATTGTAGATGTATTATCTTATATATACAATCTCCTCTTGATGGTTCTTATCTATAAAATGAATTTCATCCAGCATTTAAAGAAAATTTGCATTTTATATAAACTGCAAAAATAGGAAAAGAAAGTAAATATCCTTCTAAACTCAATGATCTAAATATATTAATATAAATAAACTAATAAAAACAAAGCAGGAAAGAAAATATAAAAAACCAATATTCCCAATAAATAAAGATATTCCCAATTGCAGAGATATTAGCAAATAACATATAACAATAAACTGTGACCAAGTTGGATTTATACCAGGAATGCAAGATTGGTTCAACATGAGGAAAGCTTATTAATAGCAAAAATAATTTTTAAAAACATGTAGTCATTTATCAGAAGATAATGGAGAGGCATTTGACAAAACTCAATACTTATTTATGTTTTTAAAAAAAAATACCAGAAAGCATAGGAATAATTGGAAATTTCCTTGGCAGATAAAGTTTATAGACTTTTCTGATAACAGTAAAAAGAATGCTCATTACCTTACTATTATTATTACCACTACAGCACTAGAGATATGAGCTATATTAATAAAACAAGAAAAATCTAGAAAATAAGTATAACAAAATGGAAACAAAACTATTACTTTTTGAGATGATAAGAGAGTTAATTTATAGAACCTAGAAGAATCAACTAAAATTTAATTCACAAAATATAAAGTAAATCTATATTAATCATCAATATTCTCATATATTATCAACAAAACCCAACAGGAAAAGATAAAAAGATAAATTCCACTTAAATTAGTTAAGGAATGTATATAATACTTGGAAGTCAATCTGACTACACAGACATACAAAACCACATGAATAATTTTCAAAACACTTTTTACAAATAAAATTAATTACAGAAAGATTAATTCCTTGAATAGATCATACCATTATATTAAAAATTACAACGTTACTTAAATTAATTTATTTATGCCAGGATAAATCAAACCACAAAAATAGAAATAGAGCTAGAAAAATAATAACATTGAATTGCATCTAGCAGAATGAAAGGTCAGTAATCTCCAAGGAAATAATGAAAAAAGTGTGGGCAAGTAAGGCTTAAATAAGATAGACAAATAGCTATACCAAGTTTCAAATTGTTACAGGGTCTGAGAGGCCTTGTTGGTGTGGTTCAGGAGTCACAGCTATATAATTTATATGTAGAAAGGATAATATACAAAAGCCTCATGTGGACAACTTTTTGTAGGGATTTGGCTTGAGGCTAGAAGAGCAGTACTGAGAACAACCTATTCCTCAGGTTCCATAACAGTATTAGCTTCCTCTGGTAGACACTTTTCACTAATATTAAGATTAATTAACATATAAAAGGATTAAATATGCCTTTTAAAAAGAAAACACACAAATAAAAAACAAAGCTTAAAATTTTTGGTTACTTGTAGTTATTTTCTATTACTCCAATAATTCTAAATAGAATTTCTCTTCCTATCTCTTCTTACTGGATTTTATTGGTAATATATAGAAATGCTAATGATTTATTTAACTCTATATTCTTTTTTGAATTTATTAATAAGATGCAAGCAGTTATTAAAATGACTAAGTTAAAAAATAGGTCACCAGTGGAAGAGATTAAACAGACTACAAGCAGAAGAAAGTAGAGTAACCCATTGTCAAATAAACCCACTATATCACTTGCAAAATAAAGAGAAACTATTACTACATCAATAATTCACTATTTAGCAGAAATTTCTGGGGAAACTGAAAAACAGATTGGCAAGTATTAGGAACAGATAAACATCTCCCGTTGTATTACATAGTTAGCTCCAAATGGACTTAGTCATAAAGGGCAACATCATTTAAAAAAAAAATTAGAAGAGCAAAGAATGACCAAAGGTCAGAGATCACAGAAAAGAAATAGATGATTTCAATTGTATAGAAGTAAAAACAAACAAAATCAATGCAATTAAAATTAAAAGAGAAACTGGTAAATACAAGAAAGTGTCTCTGGTAATGATCTCATCCAAGATATATAAGGAACTGATTTAAATGTATAACAAGAGCCTTTCTCAGTAGATAAATGGTTATGGGTGTGAGCAGGTAAGTTTTGGAAGAAATCCAAACCATCAACAACTACATGAAAAAAACAATCCAAATCACTAAGAATTGGAGAAAGGGAAATTAAAGCAACTCTGAGATCTACCTCATTTCCTTTATATTGACAAAGGTGACAAAAAAGAAAAATGACAAATGTTGGAGGACTATGAAAAAACAAACATACTAATACACAGTTGATGGAGAAATGAATTAATCTAGCTCATCTAGAAAGTAATTTGAAATTCTGCCTCAAAAGTTACTAACTTATGCATGCTTTGTGACCCAGAAATGCCACTAGTAGGCCTGTCCATACAAGCAAAGAGTAAAAGGACATATATATACATATTTACATCAAGTCCTAAAAGTAAGGGAGTACCCACCCTGGTGAAGGTGGGGTGGGCAGGACTATCAAGTTGCAGCCTATGATGCTAAGGTTGTGCAAGTCCAAGGGCAGATCATGGAATAGTTCCTGCAGGATGCTGTGGCTGCAGTATATAGTCTCCTGGCTCCCAAAACAAAAGAACTGGAAGGGACATGGAGCAATTGATGCACTTATCAGAAAGAGAAGCAGGAGAAACAAGATTAGTAGCAGGGGGAGTCCAGAGTCAGGAGCAATGGGCAATTGTGGAGGACCCAGAGCTCCTGGCAGCCCCTAGTTCTGGGCATGGGGGGCGTGGTACCATAGCACCCATCTCCACATCAGTCCCTCCTCTCAAGGAAACTTGGATAGGATAGAGTGGAGAGAAGAGTGTGAAGGTCATTGTTGTTCTCTGAAAATGAGTTGGGGCAAGGAGGGAGGAGCCTGGTTGCCTTGGGTTGGTTTCTTTCTCTGCAGCTGGAAGCCCCACTTGCCCTTTTGGAGAACTGTATGGGGAGGGATGGTTAGCCAAAGAACTGGAGATGTAATCCTTATGTGAAAAATCCATTTGGTGATCGTCATTTTTGCCACTCATTGTGCCTTCAGGAATCAATTAATAATAAGTACTGAGGCACCAGTGTATATGTTTTTGGATGTGGTTAATGCAAAGATTTGCTTTGCTTAACTATTCATTTTTATTATGAGACTATTCTTTTTTCTTGTTCAAATTGAGGTGGAGGACTGGGGGCATAGAAAACTAATGTACATTAATTAAAATATAATTAAATTATATTTTTAAAAAATTCCAGTTCATTTCCTGTGAGCATTTGCGTGATAAATATTTCTTCAAAAAATTGTGAAAATACTTATACTTTGTGTTCCAACAGTAATTATAGTCAATAAAAAGGTAGGGTCATTTTATGAAGAATTCAAAGGTCATACAAATAAATCATGTTGACATCTATTTCAATACTTAGTTACTTTGATGGAAAGATGGAAATAGGTGAAAATAAGAAAGAAAAATTATTTTAAAACTATACAGAATTTTCATGCTTATCAATATTTTCTTCAAGAAAAAAATTGGGAGTCATTTAACATGGCAAGTCTCATATAACACAAAAAGAAAAATTTATTATATTTTAATAGACAGGAAATAGCCAGTTTCTGGCGTGAGAATCCTTCCTGAATCAGCTGCTTCTGTACAGTTGCAGCCCATGATGCTGAGATTGTGTGAATCTGATTTCTTAAAACAAAGAGCAACATTAATAAAAAAAAAAGTGTATATGTTTTGTTGTGCATTTAAAAGAACTTCTACATGACATTTAAATACATTACTAATGCAAAAAATTGGAATGAAGGAAAAGCTAATGTTATAACTGAGACCAATTTTTCACAATTTCATAAGAAATTTAATCTATATAAATTAGCTTCCATAAGGAGGATAACAAAAGAACCTAGAGACTGCCTCAGCAAGCAAATACTTGATCTCCTTGACAACAGGGTGACATGGCAGCTAAGAGCGTCACAGGTTTATAATATAGAAGCTTATCTGTAGCCTTACAGAAAATGATGGTGAAATACAATGATCAGTATCACCTCTCAAAAAAAGGAGGAGTGCAAGGAAAAACAATTTAAAGAAATTATGATGAAAGATTCAAGTAAGCTAGGTCATTCTAAGGACATTTATAGATGAAACCAGAAGGAAAAAAAATTTTAATGATAAAGATCTGTAAAAAACAAACAAACAAAAAAAAACACCCAATTTTTTTATAGTCATGTAAGGAGAGCAAGGAGCAATCAATCATTAGTATTTGTGTGACGTCAAAAGAACATAAAGAAACCCTCCAATATATTGGTGAGAATTTTTGACACATTTATTGGAGAGCATGGGTGAGAATTGTGAAAGATAGGTAGACATGGATGGATCAAATGATAATAGATTTCTAATTTAAAGTGACCTTAAATGCTCTGTTATGTAATTCTCTTATTTCACAAATGAGCGAACTAAAACTTAATGACTTGTCCGAGGTCACACAGGTAGCAAGTGGCAGATCTGAGTTTAGCCCTGGATCCTTTCACTCCAAATCCAAAGCTCTATACTATAATATGCATCATTGGAGGAAATACCCATGTTAGTGAGATCACAAAACATTGACATATTTGAGTATTAAACTGACAGCTCACAGAAATGCCATGGATATAACTTAGCTAGATTTTTTTTATAAAGCTTTTTATTTACAAAACATATGAGTGACCTTTCAACATTGACCTTTGCAAAAACTTTTTTTTCCCAAGCTTTTCCCCTCCTTTCTCCCACCCCCCACCCCTAGATGACAGGTAATCTAATACATGCTAAATAAGATAAATTATATGACAAATACAATACATGTATACATATCTATACAGTTATCTTACTGCACAAGAAACATCAGATCTAGAAAGAGAAGAAGGAAAAAACAACCTAAGAAGGAAAACAAAATGCATGGAAATATTCACAGAAAGCGTTAAAATGCTGTGTGGTGGTTCACTCTCAGTTCCCTCAGGCCTCTCTCTGGATGTATATGACTATCTTCATCGCTGAACAATAGGAATTGGTTTGAATCACATCATTGTTGAAGAGAACCATGTCCCATCAAAATTGATCATTGTATAGTCTTATTGCTGTGTATAATGTTCTCCTGGTTCTGCTGAACTTAGCTAGATTTTAACAAATTTTGATAAAATCCCTCACATTATTCCAATGTAAAAGTTAGGAATGTAGGCTAGAAAGTAGTGCAAGATATCTTTGACTATTTTCTCTTTTGGTTCTTAATCATTTGGGAGAGGGCACTTTCTTTGTTCATTTGAGGTAATTGAGGGAGAGTTGCTCTTAGGCTATCTCTCACTCTGACATCTTCCCAATATTCCTGCTCAATGCTCTTGAAAATCTTTACTTAGCTGAGCAGACAACAGCAATTATTTATCCATCTATTCCTCTTCTATTCCTTTCATCGCCAAATACATGGCAATAAAAGATAGACAATGTCAGTTTTTCTGCAAAGGAAAGTTAATTCTTGTTGATAGTCTCAGACTTTTGGAATACCATTTCCTAACTTCCCTTCTAGAGTCTGGTTGTTTTGCTTTGTCCTAAGGTCACTTCCTCAGGGTCATAGGAACTAATTTAGATTAAATGACTGGAGCTTCTACATCTCTAAATCTTATGAAACTTTCAAAACTTAGTTCCCTTTCCATTCTGCCCTGTTGTCACTACCTTCCCTCCTGTGCCTCACCCCCACGTAATTATAATTAAAAAACTTCCTTCTTGAGCAATTTGTAACTCTGCCCAAAGGGCTATAAACTGTATATACCCTTTGATCCAACAGTGTCACTACTGAATCTGTATCCCAAAGAGATCATAAAAGACAGGAAAGGACCCACAGATGCAAAAAATGTTTGTAGCATCTCTTTTTGTAGGAGCAAGGAAGTGATAATAATGCTCAATTGATAAATGGCTGAATAAGTTATGGTATATGAATTCAATAGAATATTATTGCTCTATAAGAAACGATCAGCAGGCTGATTTCAGAAAAGCCTGGAAAGACTGTCATGAACTGATGCTGAGTTAAGTAAGCAGAACAGGAAAAGACCATACATAGTAACAGCAAGATTGTGTGATGATTAACTATGATGGACCTAGCTCTTCTCAGTAATACAGTTGTCTAAGACTATTCCAAAAATCTTGAGATGGAAAATGCCATCCACATGCAAAAAAAGAACTATGGAATCTGAATGCACATTGAAGCATACTATTTTCTTCCTTTTTTGTATGTTTCTTTGCTTTTTCTTTCTCATGGTTTTCCCTTCTTGTTCTGATTTTCCTTTCACACGTGAGTAATATGGAAATATGTTTAAAATGATTGTATATATATAACATACCAGATTGCTTGCTGTCTTGGGGAAAGGGAGGGAAGAAAAGGAGGGCAAAAAAATGGAAGACAAAGTCTTATGGAAATGAATGTTGAAAACTAGCTTTATATGTAATTGGGAAAATAAAATACTATTGAGAAAAGAAAAAAGAAAAAAAAAACTTCTCACTTTAAGAATCTGGCAAGTAAATATCCCTCACATATCAAAATTAAAGATCAATGCTAATGTCAGTATCTATATCAAACTCCATTCCTGTAGTCCCCATTTTAAATTTCTAAGAATTAAACTCATACTTTTCCTAGCTCTTCCCATGACCAAAATAATCCCCAGTCATTGTTTTATCTTCTGAAAACTTAAAGGAGGATTTATTAGAAATCTCCAATAAAAATAAACAAGACCATTATGATTCATTGAACTAAATAACTCACTGAAAAATCAATAAGGAGGGAAAGATGATTTTTTTCACACCTAAGTAGAATTTTTCACACCCTAGCTCCAGGCTATAAAGGCTGATGACTTTTGATGCCAAATGTGTATGTGATCTTTGCCAGGCTGGAATTTAGTAGGAAAAATAGAACTGAGACCTGTTCTTCTGCCCTGGTAGGAAAAGGATTTGTTTTCTCTCTGTGTAACTAAAGATTTCTCCTTAGGGAAAGAGATTATGGATCTCTAGAAAGGGTAGATTTCCAAAAGAGCTAATAACCAGCTGAAAATAAATTCTTCTCTCAAAAGAAACTGCATAGGGTCAAATGGTGTGGGGGCCATGTGATGAAAGAGAATCAAGTTTTTTAGTAAGGCAATAGCAGCAGCACGAAGTAGAACCAACAGGCACTAGGAGTCTATAGAAGACCTCAGATCTATCCACTAAGCACTGGTCTATGATGAAGTTGGTGAGTTTAGTGCCTGAATTTCCAGAAAGCTCACAAGAAAGGGAATGTTGTTTTTTTTTTCTTGTTGAATATAACATGCTCTTTGATGCTTGATAAACCTTCCAGCTTACAGTGGAAGCAAGGAGTAAGGTCTGTAAAAGAAAAGAAAACAAGATCAGTTGAATTTATGAGAAAAATATATCAAATATTTAAAGATTATTTCTAAAACTACATAAATGATTTGAAAAAAAAATAGAATAAGAGATCCTATCTATCAAATTCCTTCTTTGACATACATATGACTTGACACCAAAATTAAGGAGAATCAAAACAAAAATAAAACTGTAGACAAATAACTCAAATGATTATTGATGCAAAAATTTAAAATAAAATATTAATAAGACCATAGTAACATATTATAGATATTGCATATTATGACCAGCCTAGATTTATGCCACTAACACAAAGTTCAATATTAATAAAACTACAAACATATCTAAATATATTAATAACAAAAGAACCAAATGATAAAATTATATCATTTAATGGGAAAAATATTAACAAGATGTAACCCCCTTTCTTGTTAAACACTAGAAAGCATAGGAATAAACTGGAGCTTTCCTCAGTAGGGTAAAAAGTATCTATCTAAAACCAAAAAGTTGGGTACCTTTCCAATGATGGTTGTCCTTTATTCTTGAAGAAGAACAACATGACACACTATATTAAAGTCAAGGTACTGTATGTCTGACTGTATCTGATTGTACCAATATGAATATTGATCACTTTACCACAGGCCAGGCACAAATAGTCCCCATGAACATTTGGAGTGAAGAAGCCTCTAAATTTCAGCATCTCATATTTCTTTTGAGCTACTGCAATTCTGCTTTGCTCAGAGAACACAGTACCTTCTTTGATGTAGGCATACCATATTGGACAGTCCTGTACCAGTATTTCCCATGTCTCACAATTGCTACCAAAGTTCTTTGTAGAGAACTTGGTGGTGTCCTTGTATCACTTCTGATCTCTGTGGGAGTGCTTGTTTTGTGAGAGTTTTTGTACCCCTTCTTCTGATCTCTGTGTGAATTGTATTGTGTGAGTTTTCTGTAAATTGGTCTTTTAGGCAAGCATATGTTTGTCATTTGAACAATGTGGCCAGGCCATCAAAGTTGTGGTCTCTTCAATAGAATTTGAGTGAGATGGAGAGAGGTACTCAGTGGCGATACTTTGTTTTGTCAGATGATCTTCAGAATCTTCCTAAGACAATTCTAATGGCAATGATTCAGTTTCCTGGAATGGTGCTGGTATGCTATGCAGGTTTCACAGACATACAACAATGGCATCAGACTGAGCAAGTCACTTAACCCCAAATGCCTCAGCAAAAAGCAAAAAAAAAAAAAATCAATGGCATCAGCCAACAGTTCTGTAGACCTTCAATTTGGTCTTCAACTTTTCTCCTTTGGAGCCTCCTGAGCTCTGGCAATGCATGAGTCAACCCCATCATTCAAGTGTGTATCTCTGGAAAGTATATTGTCAACAAACTCAAGAGATTTTAGTCAGTTTTTGTATGAGCAGTGGACCTATACCCACACCTTGTAAATCTCAGCTGCAATAGAATCAGCACCAGGTATTTTGCCACATAAGAGGAGCCTGATGGCATTCAAAACTTCTTTGGTTGGATGTTTAAAGAGAGAGAGAATGACTTCAACCTAAGGTAAATGGTCAATGACTTTAGCCTGGATTGATTGATAATGATCTGTTGGAAACACTATGGAAACACTTCTTCCAGGATCATGTCCTTATCACTAATTAACATGGTTCTATCAGAGCTGAGGAGTTGAGATGAACCATAAGTCATTAGCCTTCAGGGTATCATAAAAGCTCTTTGGATTGTTCCTATGAGCATCAAGCTGAATTTTGTCTATCTTCTTACCGAGCAAAGAATCTGCTTCTCACTAAGCTTTGCTTGCACTTTATTTTTGATGGAGTTAAATGCTGTCTTCATAGAGATAGAGAACTATCCTACTGATAAAGCTTATAGAATTCTCATTTTTTTTCACTTAGCAGCTTCTGAATTTTCCCATCATTTTCATCAAATGAATCCTGATACTTGCTAGTGTTCTGACCCAGATGAATAAATGCAGTGTTATACATCAAATCTCTGAAAGGAAGTGTCCACTCCTTTTTGCTCCACACCTGCCAACTACTAGTTGGCTCAGCTTTCCTTTCAAGCTGGCAACAAACTTTTCAAGCTTAGAGAAGCGTTCTAATTTGTTGACATTAAGTCTTCTGGTAGTCATCTTGCCTTGAGGGCCAGAGGATAAATCTATTATTATTGGTCTGGCACTCTGTGCCACACATTATTTCGTGACTCACATTTTGTCTGTCTCTTCTCTTTACAATGACATAGTTTATTAAATGTCAAGGTTTGCTGTGAGGACACATTCATGAAGTTTTATTACATTTAAACAAACAGAAGATAGTATTGATGATGAGAAGACCATGAGATGCACAAATTTTCAGCAATAAGTGACCATTGCTGCTGCTGTTTCCCACTCCATTCCACCCATGTCTAATAGTCTGCACCTATTCTGGCATTATGGTGACCCAGAATTATAAGCTAGTCCTTTTTTGGCACATTGATGTGCTCAGATTGATAATGAGGGTCTTTAGGGCTTTATAATATTTTTCTTTGAATTCATGGAGGGAGTATGTGAACTGATGCAACTGATAATCACATTGTCATTAACCCTTCATTCACTCCTTTTGGGAAGTATGCAAGCATGTTAAGATTAATTTTGATTGTGAAACCTATGTCTGCTTTACAGCACTCCTCGCCACCCTGGTTGTGTGTCCAGCTCTGAATTCAGCAAACTAGCCTTCATTTGACAGCCTTGTTTCACTCAGGGTTCCTATTTGCACACAATAACTGCTGAGTTCTCTCACAATAAAAGCTGTTCATCTTTCAGGTCTACTGGATTTCTTGTCATCCCTAAGTGTGAGCACATTTCATATGCCAGTGAGAAGTGGAATCATCTTCACAAAAGGTTTTTGTATTTTGGATCCCCACCTGCAGTTCACTGGTGATAGCTTTGGATACAGTGTTGGACATTAGCATCTTCAATGTCTGACCAAATTCTAAGCACTTCACAGTGCCTGCTTCAATTACCTTCATTGCTACTGGAACAAATTGTTCTCATGTACCTGTTTCACTGGGGGGAGGTCTTCCACGTGTTAACTTAATAACTTAATAATTAGTCCTATTGGTTACTTTCAACCTGTCTGAAAAAAAATTATTGATCACATTGCATATATTACAGTTTCTTAGAGCCACAGGTGAGAGTTAGGCAAATCAGGTGGACATCAAAAGTGGAAAGTAGTCCTGAAAAGAGATCCCTTACACCAAAGGTAATTTTCTTCCCCTGAACACCCACACAATCCAATAAGATAGCAATAACAATGACACTTAGACTTTCCAATAAGACCAGGATAAAGAAAATATTTTCTTATCATCATTACTATTCAGTATGGTGCTAGAAATACTAACAATAACAATCGGACAAGAAAAAGAAATTTTGAAAAAGCAAGAATAGGCAAAGAGGAAACCAAATTGCCAATTTTGCAGATGATATAATGATTTACTTAGAGAATCCCAGAAAGCCAACAAAAAAATTAATTGAAACAATAACTTAAGCAGAATTGAAGGATATAAAGATATAATTGAAAGATATAAAGATGAATTATCAACATTTATGGATGTTACTCACAAGCACCATCAGGAAAAAAATAGAAAGAGAAATTCCATTTGAAATACCATATAAAATACTTGGAATTCTACCTGCCAAAACATTTACAGGAAATCCATCAACATAATTGCAAACAAAGAAGCATTATTTGTTCATGTTTAGGCTGAGACAATATAATAAAAATGACAAGACTACCTAAATTATCTTATTTCTTCAGTTCCAAATCAATCAAATTACCAAAGAATTATTTTTAAAATTTAGAAAAAGTAATAACAAAATTCATTTGAAGAACAAATGGTCAGGAAATCAAGGGTATTGTGTCAACTAGGTGGCACAGTGAATAATAGAGCACTGGCCCTGGAGTCAAAAGGACCTGAGTTAAAAATCTGACTTTAGACATTTACTAGTTGTTTGACCTTGGATAAGTTTGGACTGCCTCCAAAAAAATGATATCAAAGGAATTAAGGGGAAAAATGAGAAGGAAGGGGGGGCCTAGAAGTGCCAAATGCCAAACTATATACTACACAACCATAATCATCAAAACAATGCAGCACTCAATAAGAAATAGAAAGTTAGGTTAGTGGAACAGATTAGATAAACAATATAAAGAAGCAAATCACTACAAGAGCTCAGTGTTTGATCAACTGAAAGATCTAAACTACTGGGAGGAAAATCCTCACTCTGACAAGAATTATTGGGAAAATTGGAAAACAGTTTGGCAAGAAGTAGATATACATCTCACACCTTATACCAACACAAACTCCATAACTGGTGGCACATCTGTAAATTAGAGGAGCTGGGAAGAAATTATCTGATAGATCTCTGATTAGGGTAAGAGTTCATGACCAAAAAAGATAAGTTCATTAGAAGTAAAATGGATAATTCTGACCACATAAAAGTAAACAAAGAAAAACAAAACCATTGCAGCTAAAATTAAAAGAGAAATATGAAATTAAACAGAAAAAAAAATCTTTGCAACAAATTTCTTTGATAAAGGTTTCATTTCTAATTATGTAGAGGAATGATTCAAATTTAAAAGAATAATATCTTTTCCCAAATTGTAAATAGTTTAACAAAAACATGAAAAGGCTACTTTCAGGTGAAGAAATCTAACAAAGAAATGTGATTAAGTTGATAAAAATGGAAAATGACAAACACTAGAGGGGTTGTGGTGAAATAAGTACATTAATGCTCTGTTGGTGGAACTATGAATTGGTCTAAGTATTCTAGAAAGCAATTTAGAACTATGCCTCTGAAGTTATTAAACTGTGCATACTCTGACTCATTAATATTATTGCTAGGTTGATCCTTTAAAGAGATCAAATAAAGAGGAAAAGAAACCATAATATACAAAAGTATTTATAGTAACTTTTACTGAACAAATTATATTACATGAATATGTTGGAATACTATTGTACAGTATGATAGAGACAATTTCATAGAAATCTGAAAACTTAATTGAACTGATGCAATACATTATTAAATTTATTTTTGCTTGACTGTACACATTTCTAATAGTCATTTCTGGTTTTGCTTTTTTTTAAAAACTTCCCTAATTGTTGGGAAGTAGAAGTAGGAGAAAGGAAATTAAATTAAATGCAAATGAATTATATGTAAATAAAACTAAATAAAGCTAAATTAAAACAAAATTTTATTTAAAAATAAAATAGACATAAAATAAAGAATATATTACTATATATGTATGTACATAAATAAAATAAATAAAAAGAAAAGTAATAAGGGAATAGAATGCCCACTATCCATCCCAAAATTATAAAATATAAAAAGGGAAAATCAGAAAGATGGTAAAGAAAATAAGTTCCCCCTAATCATTAGCTCATTGGAGTATATAATAGCTAGAAGATTCAGAAGCTTTCCATCAAATCCTATTTCTCCTCTTTAGTGATCAGAATATAGTGATCAGAAGTGTACAGAGGTACATTGTTTGGGGTTCCAGTTATCTCACTCCAACAGCATCATAGCTTTTAGCTCTGTTGTGTATGATATGGTGCACAGATTATGTTCTTTTTTCTTCTCAAATGACTTCCTGCCCAGAGTGCACTTGTAGTTAGATTCTACTGTATTTCTTTTTCTTAGAAAGAATCAAGGCAGTATCACAACTAGCAGATTTCACTTTGATTCCCTCTAGGATCAGTCTCATCAAAGACTAAAATATGATGTAGAATACCATTTATATGTCCCGAGATGGGACATTTACATGTTAATTTTATTGTATGTGATAAATCATCTGTACATGTTCTTTAGTGCATACTTATAGTGTAAGTACAACTGGTTCAATTTGAAGGGTCTGTACATTGGGAGAAAATTAAAAAGTACCATGACTTTTAAGGCAGATAGCCATGTACAACTTTTGTTGGACTGAAAGTGAGTGAGAGGAATAGTAGAATCATGTGCTTTCTTTCTCTATGGCTAAAATGACAATATTTTTTTCTCAGTGTGACTAAAAACAGCTTCTCAAGCTTTAAGGCAGGACACATACTATAACTGGAAGCTGTATAGTCCTGGAAGAGATGGGCAATCATGAGACATCCAGGAGGTGAGTAGCTGAAGGTAACCTTACAAGCAAGAAAGATCCTGCAAACAGAGCAAGAAAACTGCAGTTTCCATGAACAGTGGTGATGGTGGTTGAAACACAAAACTAAGAAAGAAGTGAACAAGTAGGCTTTTTTCTTCCTTTTTCCCTAATCATTTTTGGAAATAGACCTGATAGTGGTATTTCTGGGTCAATAACTCTTTGGGCCTAATTCCAGATTGTTCTCCAAAATGGTTGGACACTTCACAGTGTCACCAACAATGAATTAATGTCTCATTTTTTCCCACATCCTCTCCAACATTTGTCACTTTTCCCTCCAATCATTTTAGCCTATTTTATAAGTGTAAGATTTTACCTCAAAGTTGTTTCTGTTTGCATTTCTCTAATAAATATTTAAAACATTTTTTCATGTGATAACAAATTGCTTTGATTTCTTCATTGGAAAATTGCCTGTTTTCACAGGACAAAATACTCAATGACAATTGTAATCTAGTGTTTGATAAACCCAAAGAGCCCAGTTTTTGGGATAAAAACTCACTATTTGACAAAAACTGCTGGGATCATTGGAAACTAGTCTGGAAGAAATTAGGCATTGACCCACACCTAACACCATATACCAAGATAAGGTCAAAATGGATTCATGATCTAGGCATAAAGGATGATATTATAAACAAATTAGAACAATGTAGGATGGTTTACCTCTCAGACCTGTGGAGGGGGAAGGAATTTGTGACCAAAGAAGAACTAGAGGTCATCATTAATCACAAAATAGATAAGTTTGACTATATCAAGTTGAAAAGTTTTTGTACAAACAAAATGAATGCAGACAAGATTAGAAGGGAAGCAGTAAACTGGGAAAATATTTTTACATCCAAAGGTTCTGATAAAGGCCTCATTTCTGAAATATATAGAGAATTGACTCAAATATATAAGAATTCAAGCCATTCTCCAATTGACAAATGGTCAAAAGATATGAACAGACAATTTTCAGATGAAGAAATTGAAACTATTTCCAGTCACATGAAAAGGTGCTCCAAGTCACTATTGATCAGAGAAATGCAAATTAAGACAACTC
>JAJPUD010005116.1:51980-128727 GCA_023553655.1 Myrmecobius fasciatus | reverse complement strand
CTTCCCTCCCTCTTTCTCTCTCCCTCTCCCTTCCTCCTTCTCCCCTTCCCTCACTCTTTCTCTCCTTCCCTCCATCCTTTTCTTCCTCCTTCCCTCTTTCTCTCTTTCTCTCTTTTTCTCTCTCCCTCTCTCCCTCTCTCTCTCTCTGCTTGTTTATGCAGAGGTCACATCTCAGTGCTCTGGAGGGAAAAAATAAAAAGAATTGCAGGTGTCCTGGTCATGGTTTCCATAGTTACACCATGTTCATCATCTGCCTTTTCTCCACCTCTTTCCTCACATCCCCTGTGATTAGTTGCATGCATTAGTTTCCTCTCTTCCTAAACTAGGAAGACTACAACTCCCAGCAGCCTTTGTGGCCCTTGTAATAAAACTACCTTATTTTGGATAGTTTCATTCTATTCCCCCCACCCCTTGCAGACTGGTCTCACATTAGTTAATTATATGGTAAGGAGTGGTGGGAAGCTGTTAAAAATATGACTTGTAATAAAGAATATTTATAAAAAGGTTAGTGACCTTATAATATTATTCTCTTTATATACTAGTTACTCATATTGTCATTTCCATTCTAGGCCACAAGCTTTTTAAGGACAGGATGATGTCTGTCTTAAACTTTGCATCTTTTCCCCAGTGTCAAACAGTGCTCTTTCACATATGAAATGCTTAATCAATGTTTTAATTGAATTAAAGCAAAAATTTTTATGATATATATTTTCAGGCAAGGAGCCAAATTCAGAGCTCACCAAAGAACTCTGCAATCTCTAATTTACACAAACGGTAATACAAATTTATGTTCTGAGTTTCAGAGTAAATTTCTTCATGCCCACACATAATTTTTCTTTTCTACTCTCACCCTACCCTTTCTCACAAAATAGTAATTCATATTTATAGAGCCAAATCAAGTTGATAAAATTTTATTAAGTGCCTACTATGTGTCAGGCACTGCACTAAATTCTTATGTCCGAACAAGATGTATACAAGAGAAATTGGAGATAAATCAAGAAGGAAAGCGCTAGCATCCCCTCAGGAGTTGGAAAAGCTTTCTTGTAGAAAGGTGGGACTTTAACTGAAACCTGAAAGAAGCTAGAGAAGCTAAGAATTAAAGATGAAGAAGGAAAGAGTGCCAGGTATGAGGAATAGCCTCATGTATGAAAGTTAGGAGATGGAAAGTTGAGAAAATATTTGGAGATGGAGCTTTATTTGTGAAAGGCAATAAGGAGTCCAGTGTCCCCAAATCACAGAGTGTGAAAAGTAAGGTGAAAGGTTTAAGACTGGAAAGGTAGAGAGGGGCTATGTTATAAAAAGATTTAAAAGGCAAGCAAGATTTATATTTGATCCTGGGAGTGAGTAAGAACCACTGCAGGGGAAGAGAAATGTGGAACAATAGCTTTTGGATATAGATGGAAAAGGTGAGAATTTTTTAAGAATGGGAAAAACATGGATTGGCAGTAGGGAGCCAGAAATTAAAGAATGTAGAAAGTGAAGATGATAGGAGACAATCTGTTGAAGAAGATAGAATGAAATGAAATCACTTGTGCTTGTTAAGAAGTTTGCATTATCAAGACCACCTCTTCATATGAAATGAAACACAGACCGTGGCAGAAGGCATCTGAAGGAACTCAGATAATGGTCCCAATTTTTTAGTGAAACATGAAGCAAGTTTCTCAGATGAGAAGGTGGAGGGAAAGATGAACTAAAGAATGTATCAGAAGGGATGAAAAGGTTTGGAAAAGCTGCTGTGAAAAGGGAGATAGTGACTCAGAGGAGTGTAAAAAGATTCCTTTGCTACAGTGAGGTGGCAAATGAGATTGTGGAACAAATTAATAGTAGACTAGTAAGTATGATTTTGTGATTTTCTCCAGTTTCGTTCAACAACATCTGAGTATAAATGAAGGCAGTGAATTGTGGGAATAACCCGGAACTGAGGCAATAGTCATCAGAATTCTGATTGGGTGATAAGTGAGGATAAATATAGATTAAATGATCCTTTGTGCTTTATGGACTGCTCAAGCACTCTCCTAATAATTCTAATGAGATGGATAGTGTGAGAATTATTAACTGTTTTCAAATGGGGAAACTGAGTCTCAAAGAAGTTATGCTTTTCCTAATGTTACATCACACGTGTTAAAAGTAGGACTCAAGCCCTGGGCTTTTAATCAATCAAGTTGTCTATTCCCTGTATTCCCTGACTTCTTCTCAACCCAGCCTGACCAGGCCTAGACTCCACAACTCCCCTTAAATAAAAATTCTTCATCCCGGAAATTAAAATCATTCACTTTCTGAATTTAGTTTTATCTTTTCAAAATAATTACACATGGTTCCCCTCATGCACATCACTGTTATTCATAGGCAGTATTTCATCTGTCATTCTTCCCTCACTGTGGTTGGAGAAATTAGAGGGGAGGCAATAAAAAACTTCTTCCATTTGAGGAGGACTCCAGGGAAATCATCTCTTTATTTCACATCCAACTATATTATCCAACCACATCTGACAAAGTTGTCTTCTGCCATCAAAATAGTGCATCTTTTGCTTTTTTTTTTTATCCCTGGCATTTAGCACAGTGGATTAGTTGCTTAATAAATGTTTATTGACTGATTGATTAATTTTGAGATTTAGTACCTTTTATTGTAACTGTAAGCAATCTATAGAATTATATTTCCATATAGGGACAAAGACCTAGAAAAAGGTCAAGTCAGCTCACCTCAGTTGGTTGTACAAAATAAGATATTGAGGCACTGAACTGATAAAGTGATAATAATTGCCCCAAAACAAAAAGTGGGTGAAAAGTAACTGTAAGCATTGAGTATGTCTAATGAGTTAATTAATATTACCTTCTCTTCCCCAAAGGAGGAGTTTTCTGCCATTTTTTTTTAGCATGGGTTGTATGCTGAAGGAGAGGAAAACATGTCAAGGAGGAACATGAAGTGGGAAGACCAGAAAATTTGTGGTCCTCCCTAGCTAATGAGGCAACAAGAAAGGGACCTTGAACTTCAGGATAGGAAATAAAAATAAATAAAATTTAATTTTAAAAGATTCATTCTTTAAGCATGGATCTGCCCAAGGATCACCTCTTTCTTGCAGAACCACAAATGAATCAACTTATTTCATAAACTCCTGAGTCCTTTTATCTTTGTAGCGCATTTCTAACAGTAACACGGCACAGCTTTCAAACAAAAGAATATAAGAATTAGAGCTGAAAGTTACTTTAGATTAGAGAATATCTAGTTTAACCTCTCATTTTATATATCAGGACCTTGTTTTTAAGCATTCAACCATAATTCTGATTTCCTTTTTCATTCTCTCTAATTTCATTTTACAATAAGTTTATATAATAAAATTCACTGCACATTTTAATAAAACATATCTACAATAATACTCATTTCAGCCAGGGCCCCTAAATATGAAAGAGGAAAAGGATACTGATAAATATTACTTTCTTACCTTGTCAAGGATTTATTATTTCTGTGGCTCTGGTCCTCATGAGAATGGAAAAGACAAGGGAGAAAAAGTTCAAACAGATAAAGAGAAAATGAACCTTAACAACCACTTTTGGAAGTATAAACATTGCCTCCAAAGTCCCACATGGCGGTATTAAAGATCTGTCTTAATAATTTTGTGATTAACTAAGGTGTCTCTACCTGAAATTATGATTCAGTTTCCAACTGTCTCAACTCCTTTTCCAGCCTCCAGCCATCATATTATGACTATTTAATAGTGAAATATTTATATTTAATTTCACATAAAGAGAACTTGTTTCAGGTCATCAAGTTACTCACTCAGATTTGTTTTCAAAGAAAAAAAAAACCACAGTGTCCTTAGGCCAGCAAGGGAGCCTTCAACTGGGTCATTAACTTAGCAGAAGTAACAACAAAGACCATTCTTTAAAAATTGCTGCCTGTAAAATGTGGATAAAGTGCAAGCACTTATCCCTACTGGGGTCTCCCAGTGTCTATAAAAGTCTAGCATGATTATATGATCAATGTCAGGGCCCATTTTTCCTTTATTATGCTCGGGGATGCATTTCCTTGCCCTGTTTTTCTTCATTACTGCAGCTGCTCTGACTTTAATAACATTATTCTAGTGTTTCTTGAGCTTTGTTTTAAACATGGTTTTTGCCGTATTAACCATCGGGTGGCTCCATGACATACATGAATAAGGCTCCGCTGGGCTGTCAATCAACAATAATAACAATGCCATCTGAATTTGAATAATACTAATGAGAAGAAGAATACTTTGTGTTAACATAGCACCTTTGTCCCAGAAGCACAAAGACTATTCAATATAATAATTCATTCATGAATGATGCATTGCTCAAGAGTAAAGGCTATTGTCCTACTGCAGGACACAGAGTCCCACAGCAAATGAGAGGAGTACCACCTTCCAGAATAGCTTAAGATCTCCCTCCAGTCTGAAAAATTATCAAATAAGAGTTGAAGGAACTGAGAAGGAATTGATGCTAAGGGTGGGAAAAAAATAGACTTGATGTCTTGGAGTATTGAAAGGTAGTTATATAAAAGTGGTATTAGACATATTTCCTTATTTCCAGAGGGAAGAACTAAACAATATATGGCAGAGAGATTTCAACTCAATATAAGGAAAAATTCCTAATAAGCTGTACCAAAATGCAATGAGCTGTCTGTTGATATAGGGATTTCTTCATTATTGGAGGTCTTTAAATAGAAATACTTGTTATGGATATGGTAAATTATTACTTAAATAAGGATTGGCCCAAAAGACCTAGAAAGTCTTTTCCAATTCTGAGGTTTGAAAGAATCTGGGTGGTGGGGAAAAGAAGGGGTAAGTCCTGGGTTAAATTTGCTTTAGAAAGTTAGAGGAGAGGACCTGAGTTCAAATCTTGTCTCAGACACTTAACATTACCTAGGTGTGTGACCCTGGGCAAGTCAATTAACCCCAACTGCCTCAGACAAAAAAAAAAGTTAGAGGAGAAAAAAAGAGAAAAATATAGAGTCCTTCATTTTTGGAGGTCATAAGTGGTAGAAACTGAATTAATATCTGTGGATGTGAAAGATTTCTTTATAGGTAAGGATCTACATGTTCATATTCTTTAACTACTTTTGAATTATAGAATGTCTCCTGGCCTCAAATATTTTTGCTAAATGGATTGATTTCTTATATACCTTGAATATCAAACCGTTAGAAATATTTGATGCCAAGATTTTCTTTCTCCAATCATTTTTCACTCTTAATTTAGCCACATTGATTTTGTTTGTGTAAAAGATTTTCAGTTTCTTATAATTGAAGTTTTTTTTAAATCTTCTATGATCTCCTCTAACCCTTTTTTGCTCAAAAATTCTCCAGACACAACTAATGTACTATGGATAGAGCTGTGAATTAATTGGTACAACTTTTGGAAAACAATTTGGAATGATACCCTAAATTGTGTATACCCTTTGAGCAGCAACACCACTATTTGTATACCCTCAAAAGAAGTCAAAGACAAAGAGAAAAGATCCATATGTACCAAATATTTATAGTGGCACTTATTTCTTGAAGCAAAGTTCTATAAATAAAATGAGTTCCTATCTAAAAAAGAATGACAACAAATTATGGCACATGAATGCAAATGAACATTATAGTTTGTAAGGAATAGAAAAAGAAATAAATTCAGAGAAAGATTTGAATAAATTGATGCACAGGGAGAGTGAGCAAAATCATAAAAATAAGTTAACAATGGCTCTATTTTGTTGTTTTAGTCACATATGATTCTTGCGTGCCCATTTGGGGTTTTCTAGGCCATTTCCTTCTCCATTTTACAAATGAGAAAACGAAGGCAATTCTAATATTTTTGTTGAGAAAAAACCTAAATGGGGGTCACAAAAAGTCAGACACAAATGAAGACTGAAGAACAATAGCCATAGTTGTGTCCTCTTATTTTTTTACAGTGAGACCAATGACAGCAGTGCCTAGTATACAGTGTACAGAATACTATCTCTGGAGTCAAAAGACTCACATTCCATCTCTGATGTTTACTTACTAGATAGCCTTACGCAAGTCATTTAACTTAATGAGGCTTTTTTTTATCTATAAAATGAGAAAATTGGACTAGGTTGCCTTTTAGGTATCTTCTAGCTATACATCTATAATCTAACATCCTTCTAGGATTAAATTAATAATCAATTTGGAATTTATAGTGGCATTTCAAAATAGTTTTCTCCCTTCATTTTTACTTTTTTTTCATTGATTTCTTTGCAGTTCTAGTTTGTTTTTGTTCCACCAAGTGAATTTTGTTTTTTGTTTTATTTGGTTCTATAAAGAAACCTCACAGTACTTTTATAGTTATAGAATTAAGTTTGTAAGTTAATTCAGGTAGTATTATCACTTTTTAAAATATTGATGCAGTTTGATAATGAGCAGTGAATAGCCCTTTAATTTTTAATGGATTTATTTACTTAAATAATTTTTGATATATATATATGTCTTGAATATATCTTGAAAGATTGGTTTTCAGATGTTTTTATGAATTCCATAATGATTTTCAGGGTTATTTCCCTTTTTATCCTTTCTTTTGTATTTTCTGGTATTTTATAAATATTAGCATTTTATAGTTCTGTTTTTTGTTTTATAGTGTTTTGTTTTTTGGAGGGTTTTTGAGACTAGCTACCCTCATCTGCATAAAAGTTCAATGGCTATTTATAATCCCAACGTCACTAATGATTGGCATGAAAACTTTGTTTCTAATCTGAATCAGTTTGTCCCTCCTTAGATAATCTGATGACACCCACTCCCAAGATCTTATCACATTGGTGCTGATTCCAATGTGGGTACCATGGGTTTATTTTGCATCCTGCTACTTATTAATGATTTTTAAAAATGATCTCAAATAGTTCCTTTGCTAATTCTCTAAGGTTTTCTAAATAGATGAGGAAAATCTTTTTTTTTTTATTCCCAGAACCTAACACAGTGCTTAGCACATAGTGATTAATTAATTTGTATTGAATTGAGCTGAACTAAATTGAAAAAACAGGGGCCCTGTTTTATTTAGAATTAGGGGACCTGAATTTAAATACCAGAATTCCTAGAGACAGAAAAGTAAGGAAAGTATTCCAGGAACAGGAATAGCTTTTGAAAAGTTTTGGAGGTGGTAGAATACAGAATGCTAAGTGCATAGAACAGTTAATAGTCAAGTTTGAATGGAATGTAGAATAGGTAAAAGAGAGTAATATGAAATGTTTGGAGATGCCAATTGGAATTAGATAATAGAGGGCTTTAAATGCCATGTCAAGAGACAGCTAGATGGCACAGTGCATACAGTACCATCTCCTGAAGTCAAGAGGACCTGAGTTCAAATCTGGCCTGAGGCATTTAACATTTACTTGCTGAGTGACCCTGGGCAAGTCTCTTAACCCCAATTGCCTCACAATAAACAAATAAATGCCAAGCCAAGGAGTTTGTATTTTATCGTAAGGATAACAGAGATGCATAGAAAAATATTTAAGCAAGACAATTATATGTTCAGTGCTGTTTTAGAAAAAATATTTTAGTAGCCATGTAGAGGATAGACCAGAAATACAAAAAGGTCTGTTGAGTGGTTATTACAGCAACTGCCTAAGGAAAGTGCCAGCAACCTACTCTCACCACTTGGGTAGACATGAAGGCATGAATACCTGGCCCTGATGTTGTATTTTCCCCTGATAGTCCTCACTTGAAAACAGTCATGGAGGAAAGAAACTCAACTGTATCAGTGATAGTTTTTTTATATGCAAATCCATGTCAAACTCAAATAACAATAAAAAATGCATATAGTATATATAGGTCAGGTCATATAATACCTGCATGTACTTGAAATACTTGTGAGTGACTTCATAAAGCTCAACATTCTGAATGTGATCATACAGCCATTGACCAACTCTCTATTATAATGATAATGGCAGACCAAAATAAATTTGGTGAAGTAAAAAGACCCCTTCTCAGATGAAAAATGTTTAAATGTATTAAATAAAATACTTATGATTTAAAAGGAAACAAGTTATTTTTAAGTACAATCATCAAGATATTTTTTTAAAAACTCACAGATCCCAGGTTAAAGAACCTTAGAGAAAATTCCAATAAAATGGAAAAAAACCACTTTTTTAAGAGCTCTCAATAACCACTAATATAAAAGACAAAAAGTGAATAATAATTTTAAAAGATACTATTTCTCTTCTGAATAATTATTTTGACCCTGCAAATAGTTTTACTTAAACTACTTTGATAGCATTCTGTTCCCACAGGTTTTCTTTCCTTCTTTTTCCTTCCACTTATCTACCCTTCCTATAGTTTGAGGGCTTTCGTTAAATTATTTTTTTCTTTAAAAAAATTAATTGTTATCTATTTCCTCTGCTATTTTATTCCTTCTCATCTATTCCTTATTCAAATGGTTAGCTCTGAATCTCTTTTGCCTGCTTCCTCTTCAGCTTGTTATATATAATAGTTTTTTCTTTACAATTTTTCTAAGAAATTTTTGTTTTTCTTTTTTCTATTCATTAATTCTCTTCCATCCTCTTCTGATATTTTATTATATGATTCATGGTCAATAACTCTATTCTGTCTTTATATCCTTCATGGTTATGTTTCTAAAACATAAGATAGAATAGGATTAAAACACCTTCTAACCAATTTCGATGTGATTACTTTTATAGATCTTGCACAAACATTTTTTATTCTGCTCTGTCTTACTCCCAGAAATATCAATTCATGAAGAAATCAATTTTGAAAGAAGTAGTGGTATAAATTACCCTATGTCCCAATACTGTGGTGTGATTAGTCCTATACTTTGCCCTTCACATGATTGTTCCTCTTCCTGTTGCTATGACATTTAATTTTTGCATTCATGGTCTGCCTTTTTCCCCCATCATGGGTCTAGCTACTCATAGGCATTCACATATCCTTCTCAAGGGCCACTGCTGTAGAGGTACCATATTGGAAGCTTAATTTCTCAATTCACTAATTAACCATGGGACCCCTATCTCTGTTCTTTATATATATATAGACCATGAACCAGATAATAAAATATCAGAACAGGGTGGAAGAGAATTAATGAAATATATTAATTAAATTAATTAAATATTATATATATATATATATATATATATATATATATATATATCTTTCCCTAAGAGAGTATTCTTCAGTAGGAACCTCTTTGTCTCCTTCCCTCAGTTGGGTGCAACCATATTCTGCAAGTGTCCAAGACTGAATACTACTCATGCCATTCCCCTACAGTAATTTCTTCTTTTTCGGAGACTTTGGGAATCACTCTGTTCATTCATGGACTTTGGAGGAGCACATCATCTATGCCTTTCTGTCTCTTCCTTTCCCTATCCCCATTCACAAACTCTTTAGCTTAGCAATTCCATCCTAAAAATACATTGATTTCACTTGTGGAAGAGACATGGTGGTTAACATGCTTCTTCCTTTCTCCTTCACTTCTCCAATTTCATTAAGTTCCCCTTATATTGAGATTCTCTTGCATCCTTTAATTTTTTTATCTTTCTATGCTTTTTTTTAACCTTGTAGATTAGCCTTTCTTTTAAAAAATTGTTTCAAATAGTCATTATATTTTTTTTCCTTAACAGTTTCACTAATTTGCTCTTCTTAAGATATTCTTGTTTGCAATATTTACAAATAGAATATTCTTTTCATTTATGACTTTTTCTTCTCAGGGAAACCTCAAATGCTTCTCTTCTGTTCATGGAGCATCTTTTTTTTTTCTGGGCAGCTATTCCTTTAACTTTTTGGAAAATCCTATTCCATTCCCTTCTACAATTTCTTGTGGTTGTAGAATAATTTTGTGTCATATGTATTTCTTTTCCTTTAGATTTTAAAGCATTTTTTCTGTCTACTTAGAATATTTTTGTTTTTTCTCATTGAATTTAATTTAAATTTAATCACTACATGTCTTGGGTTTGAAGTTTAAAGATTTTTGTCTTTTTCCCCCTGCAGATGATATGTGTGTTTTCTCAGTTGTGGATTTATTTTTTGCAATCAAAGTTCTTGGCTAATTTTTCCTGCATTGTGGTGTTCAGGTTTTTTTAATTTGTTATGTTCTATAATGTGTAAGTTGTTTCCATGAACCCTGATGCCAAAATCAATCACTTTATACTATCATGGACATGTTTTTTCAATAAAAGCCTTTTTCTTTTCTTCTGTCTAATTTTACTCTATTTCATTCTGTGTGTATGCATGCCAAATATGTTAATCTCTTTTTAATTTATCTAAATGAATTGTCCACTATGTACTAATTTTTTCTAATCTATAAATTGAGTTTTTAGTGCACTGGCAATTATGTTTTGACCTTTATGCACTCTTAATTTCTTCTTGCATTGATTTAGCTTCTCTTTTGAACCATTTGGAGCTCCCTATTGCTGTTCCAAGCTCTCTTGAGAAATCAAAGGATTCTCTATCACATCATTCATTGGTTCACTTTTCTTTGTACTATAATATTTGTTAAGAATACTTTGGATCCTATTTGAAGATTTATTACTCACTTTTCCTTCTGGTATTAGAATTCTCTCTGTTGATTTATCTATTTATGCATGTATGTATATATATATATACATATATATCTATATATATTTGTATCAGATCTGTAGGGTAACTTTCATCATTGTATTTAACACCAGGAAAGAAAAAACATTTCCCATGCAGATTAGCATCTTTTTTTTTGCAATTTAGAGTCTAAATAAATTACCTTAGGTGCTAAAATTAAAATAATTTGCCCAAACAGTATGGGTTGAAAAGGGACTTTAACCCAAGTCTTCTTAATTAAAAGGCTAATTCTGCTATGTCAATTTTATTATTCAAATACAAACTATATTCCAAGTAAGTGCAAAGTAATCCTTTGCTGGAGTGTATGATGAAATGAGGTAAGAATGAAGAGGAACATTAACAGTGTTAGAAAGCACCAAAAAAGGCTTTAGAAAATATCACTGTCTTGAAGAGGGATAGGAAATGCAAGAGTTGAACGTCTGCAAAGGTATTATTCTAGGCATAGGAAAATGCTGATGAAAAAGAAAAATAGAAAGATGGAATGCCTTGTGCTAGTCCAAAAAAAAAAATAAAAAAGACAAATAGGTCAGTTGGTCTGGGACATTGAATGAAAAATGATAAATCAATCTGGAAGAATAGGTAGAAAAACTTTTTTTATTTTCAGTCTGTCATCCATTCACCTATTACATGTCATGCTAAGTACTAGGGATACAAATAAAGACAAAAGATAGTTACTCTCTGCTCTGCTAAAAGAAGAGACAACATTCTAAGAACTCTAAGTTCTATACAGGATACATGGGAAATAATCAACAGAGAGAAAGCAAAAATATAAATTGCTCTCCTAAAATGAGACCTTTTTGAAAGGAAAAAAAAGTATGCAAAAAGGCTACCATTAAAACATAATTAGATAACTGGTCAAAGGTATAAGTTTATTGTGAAGTTTTTATATTTACATTTCCTTCCATTTGAAAAAAAAAGATGTTTTGTTTCATTTAATGATCCTCCCTTTTTTCCTTGTTTCTTTCATTGTTCACTTGCTTTACTCAGCTCACCTATCAGTCCAATTTGAGATAAAAATGGGAGGTGGTAGAAGATACAGATAGATAGATAGATAGATAGATAGATAGATAGATAGATAGATAGATAGATAGATAGATAGATAATTCCTTGTTCATGCCATGCTCTACTAACGATATCCAGTCCCTTTTCTCCATCTATTCAAATCCTACTCATCCTTCAAAGTCTAGCTCAAGTCCCATTGTCTGCATGAAACTTCCTCTAACAATTCTGGCCCACGTGAATCCCCTCTTCTTCCTCCAACTCTAAACTTTCTTTGCTCCTACAATTATGCACTATTGTTCATCACTTCGATGAACAATAGTGCATAACATCTCACTGAAAATGTTGGCAGTAGCTCCACCTGGTTTGGAGCTTGATTTCTCACTTATTATATTATGTGACTTAGCCTAGACTACCTAACTAGAATTTCCTCAGGACAGTTTTCTATCCTAGAAATCTTGTTATCTTATCCACTGCCTACCACAATGTTTACCATATAGTAGGTGTCCAATAAATGTATGATATTTGGGGATATTCTTTAAATACTTGTAGAATTATTTATTGACATGGTACACCCTTACAGTGTGTAATAGGATTGATCTTGTTCTATGAGTGAAATGCTTGAGGAAAGAAATCCTTGTGGCCTATAGCTTAAATTTATCCTATTAGCACCATCCCGTGACAAATCTCAACATGTGTTTCCTAAATACTGACACATTACAAGTAATGAGGGAGCACCCAGAAACAAATTAGAAAGTCCTTATTCTTCTTAAACTCTCATTTCCCCCTCCCCTTATATATAAAATGGAAACTTTCAGGAGGAAAGAATTCTAAACATCTGTATAGAGAGAGACCACACAGATTTTCCCACTTCTGCTAGAGCACAGCTGGTGAGATCATTTCCCTATAATATGGAGATTTAGTCTTCTAGATCCACTAATTCATACTTTAAGCAAAGCTGGAGATAGAGGTAAGAGTCACAACAGGAAAGGAGAAAAAAATTGTATTAATTACCTAGACTTGTCATCCTGTATCATAAGATAAGATGTTCAATACTTCTACAGACTCCAGTTATTTTTCTCAATGAAAGTGAAAAGTTGATATTCTTACAGAAATAACTAGTAGAAAGTCTGTCAATAAACATTTATTAAAGGGCAGCTATGTGACACAGTAGATAGAGCACCAGCCCTGAAGTCAGAAAGACCTGAGTTCAAATCTGGTCTCAGACACTTAACATTCCCTAGCTGTGTGACCCTGGACAAGTCACTTAACCCCAATTGCCTCACCAAAATAGCAAAATAATAATAATAATAAATAAATATTTATTAAGCATGCACTATATGCTTAATAACATACTAATCATTAAGGATACAAAATGGTACTTTAAGAATCTCTTCCTTAAAGAAAAACAAAACTAGGTGTATATAGAGCTATTCTTTCAGCAAACAAAATACAGAATAGGGCAGCTAGGTGGTGCAGTGGATAGAGCACCACTCCTGAAGTCAGGAAGACCTGAGTTCAAATCTGGTCTCAGACACTTAACATTCCCTAGCTGTGTGACCCTGGGCAAGTCACTTAACCTCAATTGCCTCAGCAAAATACAGAATAGTATAATGTTGCAGCAAAAAACGAATCTCAATAAATTATTTAGTCTAGTCACCTACCATTGAGTTGGAAATACCCTAATGTTGCTCATTAGTCCCTGGACATGAATGTTACAGGCTATGTATTATACTATTTCAATGCTCATCCTGTTTTGTAACTTCAACTTTATTCATGGTAGATCAGTTACTTTTTGCTTTTATACCTATTTCTGGAGCTCACAACTTCAAATCCAAATTATGACATTTGTGTTTATGACAGAAATTTTTCATTAAAAAGAAAACCTATATATAACAAGTATAAGAAATATCCATTGGATTGATATTCAGTATTATATTTCTATCAGTTGTTTGAAAAGTCAATCAGTATCTTTCAAGACTGAAGTCATAATTCCTTGTCTTCTCCAAAGAAAAAACTGAATGGGAAACAGAAAAAAAGAAAGTCTCTTCAAAACAAGATGTACACAGTAACTGCAAGATTGTGTGATAGTCAACTATGTTCTTGGTTCTTGGCTCTCAGCAGTTTAGTGATCCAAGGCAATCCCAATAAACTCTGCATCCAGAGAGAGAACTATGGACACTATTTTTTCCTTTTTCTTCTGTTTTTTTTCCCTTGGTTTTTCCCATTTGTTCTGATTTTTCACTAGCAACATGATTCATAAATGTTCATTTAAAAAAAAGGCTAAAGTACATGTATAACCAGGAAAAAACATAAAAAAAATTTGTTTTACATATACCTGGGAAACAATAAAAAACATTTTTAAAAAAAATCTGAAGAAAAAAAGAAAAAAGAAAACAGATCTTCTCTCTCCTTCCCGCCCCAAAAAACTTAAGAAGAATAAAGTTTTTAAAAGTATACTCCAAGGGGCAGCTAGGTGGCGCAGTGGATAGAGCACCAGCCCTGAAGTCAGGAGGACCTGAGTTCAAATCTGGTCTCAGACACTTAACATTCCCTAGCTGTGTGACCCTGGGCAAGTCACTTAACCCCAATGGCCTCAGCAAAAAGCAAAAAAAAAAAAAAAAAAAAAAAAGTACTCCAAAAAAAGTCTCTCGAAGAAATATTCTCCTAAAACTGTAATTTCACAGTCCCATAGATTTCAGCATCATTTCATGAGAAAAAACAAGACAAAAAATCAGGCTATCTGGATTCTAGTTGCATCTTTGCTGCTAACTTGCTTTATGACCTTGGTCAACTTACTTCCTTCTGACCATCAGGTTGTAGAATGAAGGGTTCGGGTTACATGAGGTCTCTTCTAGTTCTGTCATTTTATGATTTGGTGACTCTGGGACACTTGAATAAGGTGGGTATAGGAGGGAAGATGATCAGTATCTCTTCCTTCATCAACAAATAACTCCGATTTGGGTCACCTGAGTCCTTAAAACTCTCTCTTGGCCCTGATGTCCATCATCAGCATGGAGCTAGCTCCATGTCTTTTTGTGTTTGAGTCTGTGCTCTATCTTGGGGGCTTTGGGTAAGGGTGGGGAAAGACTAGTTTGAAGTAGACCTACTGGTGGCTTTTTGTTTTTGTTTTTTTTTCCTAAGTAGATGCATATGTCCCCTCCCAGGCTGAGCCTTTCATATTCCTGAACAATGTGTTCTTTTTGTCCCTGGCTCTTTCAGCTGCTCGGCTCATTCTCTTTGCATCTGCTGTTATACAGGACATCCCGGCTATCTGCCAACCACTGGGACATATTGTGTTCCCTTAATGAACCATGTGTCTAGTGACATGGTTGTGGTTGGGTGCCTGCAGGGGGCAGGTGGAGGGAAGGGACACCCCATAATCATTCCCGGGCTTTCCTTAGGAGAGCACCTCATTCACTACATTCCGTCTAATGGTATATGACTGGAAGAAAAGGCCACGTTCCAAAGGCCAGAACTTTGAAGCCCAGGGTAAGTTTTTCAGAAAAACTTCATTCTTATTCTTTTTCTTTCTAAGGTAGCATTGATTAACCAGTTTAACTGGTGTGAGAAATATTCTTCAGGTACTACCATGAAGTCATTGACGAGCCCACCAGGTGAAAGTGGTCTCATACCCCATCTCAGATTTCTCATAGCACTTTGCCTGAATCTCTACTTTGCATTTATTAACCCTCTTCTGATTTGATTTTCTGTATACATGTCACTCCTCCCCATTAGATTGAAAGGCTCCTGAGTACAGGGTATGTGTCATGTAGTATGATCTCAGTGCCTAGCACAAAGCCATATAACTTGTTTAATAATTGTGTTTTGATGAATGTGTAGGAACCTTGAATTGTTGGGGGGGGGAGTTCTGGTCAAAATGTAGAATCAAAGCCCAAATTTTTTGCTGCTGATTTATGTTCATAATAAAGGAAGGAATGAGGAGTAGGAAAGTAGGAGAAAATAGGCTTACTTCCTTCAATCTTTTGTTCTGATTTGGATTTCTTTTCATGCCATGAGCATGACATGAGCAAAACTTAGATAGTCCGTGAGGCCATGATACAAGTAGGGTTTCTTTGACAAAATACCCCAAAGTGGGTTTTGGTAGCTCAGGATCCCTATGAAGAATTAAGCCAGAATTTGGAGGAATTTTTCATCATAAATTAGGTAGTTGTCTGGGACAGTGGATGGCAATTTGGTTTCAGACAAAGGAGTAAAAAATACTTAATTTTAACTCATGTATTCTATCTTTGGCAAAGTCCAACTTTCCAGGTTAATTACACATTTATTCCCCCTCATATGTTTTATGCTCCAGCCAAGTTAGTTTACTTGTTATCCCTTGTAAATAATATTCTACATCCTATCTCCATGTCTAGAATGTTCTCCTTCATCTTACACCTCTTGAAGATACCAGTTTGCTTTAAGACTCAGCTTGAGCTACTTTGAGAGGTCTTTCCTGGTACATCTGTTTTATATTTCTCTCCCTCAAATCATTTGATATATTTTTTAGATCTGTCTAATTTTAGATGTGTTGTATGCCTCAATATAATTCAAGTTTCTTGAAGGGCACATCTCATATGTATATGTATTGTTATATACATATATATATATATATACATACATACAATAGTATGAAATATGTGTATGGGGACATATATATTCTTAGCACAAAGTGGGCATATTAATGTTAGTTGATTGATCCTTTGTGTGTTTTCCACACATATTACATAGCCATATGGCATCCTGACATGTGTCAAACTTGTTTCTAATTACACACCTTCAATATAGCATTAATGCTATAGCTACTTCTGAAAGGGTATACTCCCATGTGTACATTTCAGGGGAAAGGAGAAAAATTGCTTGTCAATTTATGTTTTCCTTTTTGATTAAATGTCTTTTGTGTGAATAAATGGGCCCTGTAGTTGATGGGGGGAAAAAGTCAAATCTGAGGAAGGAAGGGAGAGGGTGAGGTAATGTGATACTCATAAGTTATGATTTCAAGTAAGGGTTCCCATAGGCTACCTCAAACTTGGGATAAATTTTCTGAAGGATCCACCTCCAAGAGGGAATAACCATGGGATTACCAAGAAGATGGGACCAAGCCTTCTCCTCTTTTTTAAGTCAGTAACATTAGGTGATATGTTGGTAAATGTTTAACATCATCTCTCTAGAGAAAAAAAAATAAACACAAGACACTTCTAAAGTGAATCTTCATTATCAGCATTTTATCCATTATTTATCCAAACAATCAAGACAATAATTTGTATCATTTGCCATTTGCAAGGTATAAAGTACCTGAAAATGTAATCATTAGCTCTCAAAAGCTGATCCAAAGAATGCTCCTTTCCCAATTTCTCCTCTCCAAAAAACAAAACAACAACAAAAACAAAAACAAACAAACAAACAAAAAACCCTGAAGCTTTCCAGATACAAGAATGACTGAATTGGTATGTTATCATTTCAGGGGGATGAAGTGGAAGTAAGGAAGGAGGTGGAAGATTGACAAAATATTACCTTCTAATCCTAAAAGGCTTTTATTCTATTACCCCCCCAATGTAATCTTTGATATTTTTTTTAAACTGACAGTAGGATCCAAGTAAAGTGGAGGTTTTTATTCTTGTAGAGCTTATCACAACATTTCTCCAACCTTTATACTTAAAGCTGGCCCTCCAGAGGCAATTACATGAGAGCATAGGTGAAAGACTGATGTTCTTCCAGATCCTACACAATTGAGAAGAATGTCATTGAGACTAGGCTGCAGCTGCTTTTCTGCAGACTCTACTTCTGTTTATGGTTCTGGTTCTTAGACTGAAGGGGAGATGAAGGCCTTAAATCATAAAGACTCTTCTCTTCTTCCCCAGAACTTCATTCCTGATTGCTGCATACTAGGTTTTTCTATCTATTCACTACTATTCATTCCCACAGCTTGCCATGGAAAAGCCCAGGCAGTAACTTTAACCTGAAGTTTCTATTTCTGGTTCATTACCTCTGTAAAGTTCACCTCGCCCCCACCTCACTCCTTCTGCTATACTAAAGAAAAGAACTGGGGCCTTGTTCAACAAGGCCCCCTGTCCCCTTTTGCAAGTGGTGTGCTGGCATTGCAACTGGTGGTTTTCTCCCTTGAAGGCTGTTAATTAATACAGAATGTAGACTTCACTTGTCTTGCCAACCCCAATGAAAATGAGCCTGGAAGGTGGCCGAGGCGGTGGAATTTGTCATAAGTTAGAACAGTCCTGGCTCTGAGAACCGAGTGTTTAGCTTATGCAAATAGTTTTCCTTGACATAGATCCTGTGTTCTTATTTCCACTTCCTTTCAAGACTTTTGTTCTAAACTGAAGGGTGATGAGGGAAGGAGGAAGGGGTGGGTGAGGGAAAAAGACTTAGAGGAGAGAAGAGAAGGATGGAAGGCAAACATTCACTTGCCAGATCTCACTGTGAATCACAAAGGAGCAAATTGCTTTCCTACAAAGAAATTGAGAAAAGGAAAGGAAAAAAAATACACCCACTCTTTAGTCTAATGTATGTAACATCTAAGAGATGAATTGCTCAATAATGTCCAGCATTCAGGGATTATTTAGGGATAACCCATTATCACCATCAAAACTTATTAAGACAAACTGAGAGCCTCGAAGAGGGTGTGGATGGAAATAAAGATGTTGGGGTTGTATTGTAGACCACTTCATGCTTACAAACTACCTTCCCAGCTCTTCTCTTAGAAATGTCAAATACAAATGCTTTTAGGTCTGAGTATTCACAATGCAGAAATGACACTCTACTAGGCACTTATGGTACACAGAATTTCAACATGGCAGAAGAGTCCAAATTCTGTCTGAAGTCTTAATTTCTTCTACTCCCCAGATAAGAGTTCATGCAGATTCTATTCGCAGACTTCTGGTGATGAAGAACTTAGAATTTCCATTACATTTTTGGAGAAATCTAATGGTTAAGATGCTTCTCCCTATAGGGAAACAAAATCTACTTCCCTATCAACTTCTCCCCATCTCTTTTAGTTCTGACTTAGATGGTCAAGGAGAGCTAGTCAAATAACACCTCTTCTGTATGGTACCCTCTCAGATATTCAAAGAAGAAATCAAGTCTTCACTTACGCCTAAGCCAAACATTCCCAGTTCCTTCAAACCATGTCTTGGGTCACAGGTAAGTTTTAAGACTCCATCCATTCTTATGTCTTCTCTGGATAAATTTGACATTGACCTTTCTAAAGTGGTACCCAGATCTGGTGACACAATTCAAATACAATAATTACCCTCAGAAAGTTTAGAGTTGAACAAGGGACACACACAGATAATTGTATAATCAACAATACAATAATAAGTTTAGAACTACAAAATTAACTAAAGAAAAATGATGGATTGGAAAATGATGGAGATGAGGGTTAGGGCTAAAATTCAGTGTCTTAGAAAGGAGCTGAAGTAATACAGGACAATATGAATGGTATGATATGCTCTACTCATGGTAAGAACTCATTGTATATCTATGGAGGACTGAGGAACATTAATAGTCTATGGTCATAACCCCCAGTGTGACAGAGGGATCATTCATTCTTAGTTTTTAGTAGAAATAAATCATAAACCTCAAGTCACAAGTTTCTCCTTTTCTTCTGAGTGCTTGCTGAGGTGCCTTCCATAAGACATCATGATACAGGAGTTGTTAAGAAGACAGTGCCAATATTTTCCATCTCCCTTTCCTTTGTATTCCAGATAATGTTTACCCACCCTACCTTACTGGAGTGCTAAATTAATGTGACCTGGTTTTATTTTTTTTTGTTATTCTCATTTCCTTTAATAAGAGGCAGCTGGGTGGCACAGTGGATAAAGCATAAGGTTTGGAAAAAGGAAAGTTCATATTCATGAGTTCAAATACTGTCTCAGACACTTACTAGCTTGGGCAAGTTGCTTAACCCTATTTGCCTCAGTTTCCTTACCTGTAAAATGAGCTGAAGAAGGAATTGGCAAACCATGCTGGTATCTTTGCCAAGAAAATTCCAAATAGAGTCAAAAAGTCAGATATGACTAAAAATAATTCCTACAATGACCTTCCTTAGCTGTCAAATATATTCATCCTAGGCTGAGCTTGAACATTAGTCATTTCGTCCATTGAGTCTCTTCCTAGAGATCAACTCTCCGTCTTCTCATATCCCATAACTCTTTGTTTTTCTCATTCTTATAGATATTGTGGCATTCTCCCTCATAATTATATAAAAAATAAATACAGGAGAAAGTTCCTGACATTCTTTCCATTATTGTATTTTAAGTTCCTCGGGGCAGGAATCATATTGTAACAACTTTTTGAAAATTTGCTTTACTTAAAGATCTGCTGTAATATCTTCTCTTTTTTGTATTATTTATGATGGGTATCATGTCCTGCTCATAGAAGTTTGATGGTTATTTAATGATTCGCATTTAAATGAATTGAAATTATTTGAACTGAAGTATTGAAAATGAAATGGGTCACACAAAATATTCAATTTTTCACCCATGTAAGCACAAAGAAAGTCAAATAAATGGAACAACATAAATTATGGTTTGCTTTTCTTTTTCTGAATCAACCAATCATCTCCTGTTTATTAAGCACTTATTGAACACCACACACTGTGCTAAGCATAGTGGATACAGGGGGAAAGCAAAAAGAGCCCCTGCCTTCAGGAGACTCACATTATAACAGGGGAGGACCACACAAATAAATCAGAACATAGAAAATGAATGCTAAGGGGATAAGTGACCAGAAAAGACCTCCTGTATGAGGTGATCCTGAATGAACTTCCAAGAATTGGAAGTTGAAAAGGAGAGCCCTTCAGGAATGGACAACAGACTGTTCAAGGGCAAAGTAATAGGAAATGGAATTTTATGTGCAAGGAATAGTAAGGTGGTGAGTAAGTAGAATTGATAATAAAGCCTGTAACAATATCCACATCCTGCCTCTTTAGTGAGTAACCTTTTCCCAGAGATCTGCATAATTTCCATGCCTTATAATACTGCTATGGGAAGGGTTCCACTCAAGAAAGGTGGAGGGTTCCATTTTTTGAAAGAGAGCCTTCATTCAACGAACTTGTAAACTTTCAGGACTTTGTCTCAACCTAACCTGAATTTAATAGAAAAATTAACATAAAAGCCAAGATCAGAAATAGATTCCAAGGAACTTAGTAGGACAAATAGTTTATATGTTGCATGTAAATGCATACCATATATTTAAGATGGACATCAGTAATTGGGTAGCTCAAAAGAAAGATTGGGGCAGAGTTGAATATAATCTGATTCTAAAAACCAAAATTGTCTAGGAAAAGGCAAAAATATATTAAGCAAATGAGGTGCATAGGAAGTACCCATACAGAGTCATTGAAAGGGGAGGAGAGTTCAGAGTTCTGAAAACCTACTTATAAGTTAAATAGGGAACATTATATACATGTGTGTGTGCGCGCCATGAAGGGTATAAAACCCTCCAAAATTTATAAAGAAATAAGGAGAGAAGGAATAGGATAAGGTAGGGTATAGAAGAATGTATAGATTTATGGCAATGGGACAAGGTGTGTAGATTAATAAGAAAGAGATAAAAAGGAAAGAAAAGGGTGAGAGGAAAAAATAAGGAAAAGATTCATGAGTGAGAGGAGGTTAAGGAATAGCAAGACGAGTTAAGCAGCAGAATTAAAGTAGAAGAATTAGCAGGGATAGGGAAAAAGATACAGAAACGCTACAACAAGGATCAGGAGTAGAATTTCTTTTTTAAGTAGGTCTATACATAAACTGATGATAAGTGAAATGAGCAGAACCAGGAGGTCATTATACACAGCAATAAGACAATACAATGATCAATTCTGAGGGACATGGTTCTCTTCAACAATGATGTGATTCAAACCAGTTCCTATTGTTCAGCGATGAAGAGAGAGACCTGTGGGAACTGAGTGTGGACCACAACATACATTTTAACATTTTCTATGAATGTTTGCTTGCATTTTGTTTTCCTCCTTAGGTTTGTTTTTTTTTTTTTCTCTTTCTAGATGTGACTTTTCTTGTGCAGCAAGATAACTGTATAGATATGCATACATATATTGGATTTGTCTTATATTTTAACATATTTAACATGTATTAGACTACCTGTCATCTAGGGGTGGGGGTGGGGGGGAAGAGGGAAAAATTTGGAACAAAAAAGATATTTTGCGAAGATCAATGTAGAAAAATTACTCATATGTTCTGTAAATAAAAAGCTTTAATAAAAAAATTAAAAGTAGGTCTAGTAATTATTGATTTTAGACAAAATCAAATTTAAAGATTCAAACAAGAGAGAAATCTACATTATATGTAAGCCACATTAATATTGTTTTGGATGCATGTTTACAAATACGTAAATGCATATGTATATTATAAAAATACATATATATATGTATCTGAATATATGTGAGTATGAATGCATGTAGGTCAATGTATGTGTATTTATAGATATATGCATATGTGGGTGGATCTATGGGTGGGTATGAATGTATATGTGTGTATATATTTATACATATATATGTGTATATATGTGTGTATATATTTATACATATATATGTGTATATATGTGTGAATGTGTATGTGTGTTTATGTATATATAAATATACTTGTGCTTAACTGTAGACCACTTGGGAAAAGTGGGAGGGGGAATGAAAGGGGAAAAAAATAAAATAATGGATAGCAGAGAACAAAAGAATAACTTACAAGGAAGTAAAGAAAAGATGGACATTCATGAATATAGTTTTTTCTATTATTATATATACTTTCTTGAAATAGAAATTTGTTATTATATATTTTGAATTCTCCCTGATGTTTTGCTGGACACATGACAATGTTTTATTTTTTTTGTTTTTTATTTTCCATTTCTATTTTTTTCTATTCTCTTTTTAAATTTTGTATTTATTTCAATAATTTTTTAAAGAGAGCCTTTAAAGTCTTATTTTACTCTTTTTAATTCAAGATTTTTTATAGTCAAGAAGCAATATGTGACTTTTGTTCAACAATGTGACTATAAAGTCATGGATCTTCTAAATAATTTTTAAAACCTCCTGATTATATTCTCATTCCTTTATCAAGGATGTCTTTAACATTTGAGGATTAGCCTCATAAAGATTCTGTAGTGATACAAGAGTAGGGATATTACTAATGTTTTATGATAGCTTTTTTCTGGAGTGATAATATTGGATTTATTATTTTGCTTTCTTTCAAATACACTGAAAATTAGTCTCTCAGTGTCCTCAGAATCACATCACTTACAAAAAGAACAGCCTCTGTGTATACATGGTTTGTCCAGCTAACTGTTCCCACCTTTATTTCTTTATTTTTTGTACTGCCATTTTCATTTTTTCACATAGTACATTAGGGATTGTGATGTTCAAGTCTAAATGTTGTGATTTCCCTTCTAGTGATATAGAGAATAATGTTATTAGTGAAATTAAAAGATCTCTTCTATTTAATTAAAAAAAAATCTTTCTTTCCAGTTTCATCCTAAAAGGCTCTTGAGGTATTATGCATTAATTAGACCATTTGTCAAGAATTCTTTAAACTTTTTTTCCCTTTTGTTGAGAGAGAATATATATATATGAAATATATTAAGAGTTAACGCAATTATGTAGTATTAAGTACTAGCAGCTAGGATCATCAGGGAAGGTCTCATGAGGGAGGAGGCATTTGAGTCTCACTTCAAAGAAAACTAATGATTCTAAGAAAATGTGAGGAGGAATTGTATTCTTCGCAAGGGGACCAAATTGTACAAAAATTTGTACAATGGAGTCTTCTGTGTGAGAAAGATCAAGACCACCAATTTGGATGGATCATATGTTTCATAAAAGGGAAATTAACTATTCCCTGTTTCTTCAACCTATCCTCATGATGTAGATTAAAATACCTTCACCTTCTATTAATACTCTCCAATTTAGGAGTAGCTAATGGTACCCTATAGAATGCCAGGCCTGAAGCCATTAAGTCCTAAATTTAAATCTAACCTCAGACACTTACTAGTTTTTGTTTTAGGACAATAAAGCTATTTTCCAGTGTGCATTTCTTTGTCAGTTTCCTTTGAGATGATTTTTATAGGCTTTTGAATTTGTTGATTTATTGATGAATATTTGTATTTTTAAATCTTCATAAATATTTATATTGAATGAATTAATACAACTTATTAAGCACTTACCATGTGAACTATTGTTTTAAGTGCTGGGTATACAAATAGAAAATTGAGGCTCTCCCTGTTCTCAAAGAGCTCATGTTTTAAAAGGGAAACCAACACATATGGCAAGTTTCAGCTGGAAGTCAGACAGGAGAAAGAAAACTCAGTTAATGATTTTTAGCATAAGCAAGTAAGACAACACCAAAGTTATTAGTCACAAGATATCAGCTGTGGATTTCCATGTCAGTTAATTAAGTCCAGACATTTATATGAATAAATGGTCTAAGAAAAAGGAAACAACACCTGATGAGGTAATATTTAAAAAAAAAAAAAAAAGGCTTGTAAATTTCCAAGGCAGCATGGAACTATTGCAAGATGGCTTGAAAGAAAAATAAGACTTATGAAAGCAAAACTTATAACCTACATAGCAGAAATAATTGACAGAATAAGAATTCTTTTCCCCCTGAGGCAATTGGAGTTAAGTGACTTGCCCAGGGTCACACACTAGGAAGTGTTAAGTGTCTGAGGCCAAATTTGAAGTCAGGTCCTCCTGGGCTCAGGTCCACCAGCACCTTCAGGGCTGGTGCTCTATCCACTGTGCCACCTAGCTGCCCCCAGAATAGAAATTCTTGAATCCATGGTGGTAAGTCTCCATAAAGGACAAAAGAGAGAGAGAGCAACTGATTGGGAATGCAAATAAATAAAAGCGAAGGACAATCAAGAAGAGAAGCAAAAGGCAGCAATATTAAATGAGAATATAATATCTATACAAACAAAACATATTGATATAGAAAGTAGGTTGTAGAGAAACCATGTAAGCATTTTAGGTCTAAGAAAAACATGGCAAGTTAAAAAAAAAAACTCTGAATACCATAGTACAAGAAATAATACAAGAAAACTGCCCAGCTGTTCCAAATACAGGAAGCTAAATACTAATTGAAGGAATCCACAGATCATCTCCAAGAAAACAAAATAAAATGAAAATGCTGCAAACTCCAAGACACATACTAGTTAAATTGAATAATTATGGTATCAAATGACACATTCCATGAGTGATCAGAAGAAAATTTTTCAAATATAAGGTTATCCAAAACCCACCAGAAACCACAGAAAATAATGCAATAACGTGTTCCAAAGAACAAAAGAGTTCAAGATACAATCCCAGGTGACATATTCTGTGAACCTGAATCTAACTATTAATGAAAAGTAGATTAATGTTCAATAAAAAAAAGGTTTCCTATGTATATTACAAAGAAAAACAAATCTGAATGAATTATTTTCTTTTAAACATGCCAGACAACAGAAATACGAGAAAGATAAATAAATGCAGCAATTAAAGACAAAAAGAGTAGCTAGCTAGCATTTATATGATACTTTAAGTTTTGCAATGTTTCACATACATTTTCAATTTATTTGATAAAATAAAATTTAAAAAACAATGAATATGAAATATTACTGTTTTCTTGTTTACAGATGAAGGAATTGAAGTTCATGGAGGTTAAAGGGATCATACAGCTAATAGAAATAAGGATTTAAGGCAGAATTTGAACTCAGATTTATTCTGATTCTAAATACAACACTATTTTCTGTGCCACCTATCTGTCTACAGTAAAATAACAATAGAGACATTTAAGAAATTCCTTCTGTAAGTACACCAAGTGACATGGATAAAAGCAGAAATCAAACAGAAATAATGGTAGAGAAAGAGATGAGACCTAAAGCATCATGACCAAACCTTATAGCATCCCATTTACAAGTGAATAAATGTTTGAAAGCACAAAATAGCAGAGGAAGAAGATAGAAGGGTACTCATAGGTTAACTATGAAAGGAGAATGGCTTTTGTAATCCCTCTAAAAGAAGATAAAATGCAGGAGAATGAGTTAGGAGGCGAAGGGAGGGATTGAAACAGAAGGAAAGAAAGGGAGAAATCTTATTTCAATGAGTCAACGAAGAACTCTTTTGTGGGGGAAAAGAGACTGACATCCAGAAGAGTGGGAGATCCAAAAAGGAAATTTTACAGTAAGTAGAGACTCACCGATTTTTTTTGCTAATTATTTTCACTGTGGAGATGATAAATTCTGCCATTTGTTCTTTTATAACTTCTTTCAAAATTTTAATATTGCTCTTGAAAGATTTTGGAATATCCTGTTGTTGGTATGCTGTTTGGGAGAATTCACAAGGTCATGTGTTTCATCAGATGTTTGTTCTATTTCCTTTGTCTTGCAGCATTTATCTAGAAATGATAGCCATTTCAATTTTGTTATTGCAAACAAAATAAGTGGAAGAAGTTTCAGATTTGATTCTCCTGATCCTGAATTTATATTGTCACTGTTAATGTGTTAACATTGATACCTGAATATATCTCCTTTTTAGTTCCCTTTTAAAAAGAGAAAAATTCGGAAATGATCTTTGAAGTTGGCTTAAGAAAGATGAAGAGAAATTTTCATTTTCATAAGTTATTGCCCACCAAATACAATAGTAATATTCCTCTCTTAAATAACTAATCAGTATTTGTTATCTTTCCATTATACTATGTTCCATTTGATTACTTTTGCTTCTCTTCTCAATTCTCTTATCTCTTTTTTCTCCATCCTTTCATTCTTCTTTTTCAGACCTGAGTGCTGTGTACTTGAAGATCCTTCTGTATGTCTATGTAGTGTCAAATTCACGGGTTTTTATGAGCTCATCTTCTAACTTAAGTTCTTGTTTATTTTTGAGTCACAAATGAAACTGATCTATAGCTCTGTCTTCAGTTTGGTTTCTCAAATGAATGTTTCTTCTGTAATTTTCCAGTTCTTCCTCAACTTTCCTTTTGATTAATGTCTCATGACAAATGCCACTTCTTCCTGTTTTGTTGCTCAGAGGAATGATTTTAGCAATACCATCACCATTTTTTTAAATTTAATAGCATTTTCCTGTAACATGTAAAGACAATTTTCAACATTCATTTTTTGAAAGATTTTGAGTTCCACATTTTTCTCCCTCCTTCTCTCTTCCCCAAAATGACAAGCAATCTGATAATCACTCTTGTCAAAAGCCTAATCACTTTAATATCTTTTGTAACAAAGCAAATCCTTTGTTTTCATTATCCAAGACATGCTTTAAAATACTATCAGATCTTTGGGTTTTTTTTCCTATTCTTTCAGATTCTTTTGCCTATGATTAAAGATTTGCTTCCTGAAGTTTTTCTTCTTTTTGATGAACCTTTCTGATTTCCCTCAACATTGGCAATTATGGTTTGACTTCTTTCATATTAATAAATAAATTAGATATATAATTCTAGCTTTCTGCCATGCTCATCTTCAACTTTGAGTCAGCAACTTTAATCTTCTGGATAGCTTAAGTCAGGAGGAAGCAGACCTACAGACTCTATCCAGCAGGAAGCATGCTTGTGGACTTTCTGGACAGACATGGATACAGAAAGGCAGTCACCCAGAAGCAGCTTCTAGGATGAGAACCTTTTGTAGTAGAAAAAAGTACCAGCTATGGACTCAAGAATGAGTCAGACTGACCTGGGAGTCCAAAGATGATCAGCAGAGAGCTTCATGAGGACCCCACAAAGAGAAAAAGGATAGTAGGACCCTGTAATGCTAGAGTTGAGAGTTGCCTTTGTCAACTTTCTTCACTATCTTAGTATTCTAAGTTAGTGCCCCCTCTTCCCATAGGTTTTGTGTATTTATAGGATAGTATAGTGTGCCCCAGGTTTATGGGGGGGGGAATCCTACTTCTATTCTGCTATTTTAGTAAATACTTTTGTTTTGAGATATTCATGTGTACTAGCTACCCAGTTCCATCCCTCCCACACACACACTGAGGGGGACTTTTTAGTTCATAAGATCATAGGGTCATATATTTAAAGTTTGAAAATATTTTAAAAGTCAATTCCCTCACTTTAAAGATGAGGAAACAAAGACCCAATGAATGGAAGTGATTTGTCCCACAACTATTATCAGAGATATGATTTGAACACAAATCTTTCTAATCCCAGATCCAGCACTCTACTTTCTATGTTGGGTGCTTTTTAAATGTCTAGTATCTCTTGACCTGAGAGTAGTAGTTGCCCTCTGCAATCCAACCTATGAATGAATATGTACGCAAATTGGGGGTATAATCCAGAGCAGGTGCTACACAGGAAATGAACAGCTCTACCTTTTTTTTCTGTTTATTATCAACAATTCCATTTACCCAAACAAATTCCTTGCCCTCCTTTGTCCTCCTCTGTTCTCCAATATAGGTTTAAAAAAACCTTTTTCTTGGCTTTAACTTCTCTCAACGATCTCAGCTCAAACTCAACGTAAGCCCTTCTGACATAGTTTTTTCAAGGATCATACCATGCTCTTATGGTCATCCTGAATTGGCTGATTTTGCTTTCATCTTTAATTCCTATCTTTGCAAAATCTATATAGGTGAGTTCCTTATTCCTCTTCATCAGAACTATTTCCCTTTGTGGCTTCAGAATTTCATTCTTGAAAGTTTCCCATAACTCCTAGATTGACTTCCCATATAATATTTTAGAATTTAGGTTCTTAATCTTTCTCTAGACCCTTTGAATTCTGATTTCCCTAAATTTAATATGCATGACAAATTACATTCACTTTTCTCCTTTCTTATAACACAAACACTAGTAGGGAATGATCATTCCTTCACCCTTCTCCCAAGTTTCCCTTCATTCCCGACTCTGCCAACCAATTCTTCCCTATTAAAGAGAATCAGATTCAGAAGAGAATTTCCCTTTACATAGCCTTTGCCTTTTGAAGGAATTCATTATCACTAGGGTAAATCAAGAAGTTATTAACCACTATGCTTTTGGTAGAGAAAAATTTCCAGCAAATATTTGAATAACTGATGTCTCCCAACATTTCTACCCATCATATATCTATTCCAGACTTGTAATATTTTTCAAATTGATTTATTCACTTCTTTCTCTACTCAAATGGTTCACTGTGTATACTCATGACAAAATTGCTTTGATCTCTCCCTTCATTGATCATTTCTCAAATGTTTTCCATTCTCACCGAGTCATTTATCCTAAACTAAATGGAGCCCAAATATTATACTTTTTGAGTTTTTGGATTGGCTTTTGATCATTTTTCTATTTTTTTTCCTTCCTTCCAGGCTACAGGGAATTATAGAATACTGGGTAGTTAGAATTAAAGAAAGGCTTTACTAAAAGAATGACTTGCTTGCCATTAGAATTGTCCAAAAATAAAATAGAACCCCCTCACTAGGGATAATTTTATCATTTGTCAGATTCATTTTAGAAGGGGATCTATATTCAGGTAGAAACTGTAGAAGATAACTTTCCAAGATCCCTTCTTCCAACTCAGAGATTCTATCATGCTAAGTCATCTAATCCAGGGATGTGGTGAAGTTAGTTCATCTCTTTCTCTAAACCTTTTGAATTCCGGTTTCCTCAAACCTCAGGTGCATGACACCCACTTTTTCCCCTTCTTACAACACACGCTAAGAGAGAATGACCATTCACCCCGCCTTCCCCCAAGTTTCCCATAATTCCTTACTTTGCCAATCAATTCTTCCTTGTTAATGAGAATCAGATTTCTCTTTATGGTATTCTTTGCTTTGTGAAAGATTCCATTAGCAATGTGGCAAGTCAAGAAGTTATCTACCTAGACAAGATTTGGTTGTACGAAGTATAGGTTAAAAGTATAGCTGAAAAGAAATATATGATTCTATGTGAGAATACTAAAGTTGGGGCCAATCTTGGACTCATGTACTACCTCTAACACTTATTAGTACATAAGAGCTAAAAGTACATAAGTACTAAAAGTAATAGTCTCAATTATTCTATTTTTACTGACTACTTACTACAATACCCCTAATGGATATATTTTGTTTCTTTAAAAGACATCTAATATGGTAATACCAACTACTACCTAAAGTAGCCCATTCTATTTTTAATAGCTCCAATTCTTGGAAATTTTTCCTTCTATCAAGATTAAATCTGCCTTCCTTATTTCTGCTATTCCTACTTTTTTCCTCCAAAGTCTAGCAGAACAAGTCTAGTCCTACAATTTTGCAAATATCAATATGACACTAGCCACTCTCTCTAATTGACTAAAATGTTGTCTTCTTTAAGCATTTAGACAGTGTAACTATATTAAATATCAAGGAAATTAACTAGTTGTGCACAATTAACAAATTGCCCATAAGATGGTACTCTACTTGAGTCATCTATTTAGCCTTGCAAGTTTTTTTTTCTAATAGTTCTTGAGATAGTCCTTTCCTAAAAGTTTTCAGCTTCTACATTGACCACCAGACAGTGAAAATGGCATGGCAGGAGCAGCTCTAAATAGTTTGGATTAATCACTTATTGGCTGGGTCTAAAATTAATCTAGGTGGAGCAGCTAGATGGCTCAGAGGATAGAGTACATGGGCAAGAGTCAAGAGGACCTGAGTTCAAATGACCTCAAATAGTGACTAGTTGTGTGACCCTGGGCCAGCCAATTACCTCCTTTACTTAACCTCAATTACCTCCAAAGAACCCAAAATAAATAAATAAAATTAATCTAGGTAATTTAAAATGGATTGTTGTTCAAATATTGAAATATGAAATCTGCTTGTATATATTTAGCTAATAAGAACAAACTCCTCTTGGTTTTCATTCTCAGTTCACTATTCATAAATTCAGTAATTTATCATTTTGTTATCACATAATTTATTGTACAAGCACACCTCATTTTATTGTGCTTTGCAGATATTGTCAGGGTTTGTTTTATTTTGGTTTGTGTTTGAGTGTTTGTTTACAAATTGAAGCATGGAGCAAGTGTAACTCCACTACTTTTATCAACATGCTATTGGAAAATCATGTCTCTATGTCACATTTTGTAATTTTGGTAATTCTAGAAATTTTTCAAATTTTTTCATTATTTTTATATCTGTTATTGTGATGTGATTAGGGATCTTTGATGTTACCTATTGTAATTATTATTATTATTATCTGCTGAGGCAATTGGGGTTAAGTGACTTGCCCAGGGTCACACAGCTAGGAAGTGTTAAGTGTCTGAGACCAGATTTGAACTCAGGTCCTCCTGACGTCAGGGCTGGTGCTCCATCCACTGTGCCGCCTAGCCACCCCTACTGTTGTAATTATGATGGTAACCTTAAACAATGTACGCTTAAGCATTCTGACTACTCTTTTGTCTCTCTCCTTTTCCTTGAGCCTCTCTATTCTCTGAGACACAACAGTTTTTGAAGAATGTTAACATAAACTTAGTTGATAAAGCAGCAGCAGGATTTGAGAGGATTGATTCCAATTTTGAAAGTTCTACTGCGAGTAAAATGTTATCAAACAGCATCATACCTACAGAGAAATCTTTCATGAAAGGAAGCTTCAATATGATAAATTTCATTGTTATCTTATTTTAAGAAATTGCCATAGTCCCACCCCCAACCCCAACCTTCAATACCATCACCATAATCAGTCAGTAGTCATAACATCAAAATAGGACCCTCCATGAGCAAAAAGAATGAAATTCTTTGAAGGTTTAGATGATGGTTAGCATTTTTTAACAACAAAATATTTTTCAAGATAGGTATGTACAATTTTTAGACACAATACTGTTGTACACTTAATAGATTACATTCTAATATAAGCAATTTTTATGTACACTGGGAAACAAAATGATTTGTGTAACTTACTTTATTGATACATTCACTTTATTGTGGCAGTCTGGAACTAAATCTGCAATATCTCTGAGGTATGCCAGTACATAGAACAAACTGAAAAAAAATTCAATCAACTGCTCTTCTATGAAAGCATTTATCTCTAATCATCTCTTCTCAGTTGCCAACCACATTCACCTCCAGTTGATAGGAAAGAACAACTGTCCTTCTTTCTCTAAATCATGAAAAATAAAACTTCTCAGATCATCAGGATTGGTAATAGCTGATAGAATCCCGATTGTGCTGGCCTTCAAACACCTTGCATTCTGTTCCAAACTCTAAGGGTCTCCTAATGGCTTTGAAGCTTCTGAACACAGCATCTCTCCATGTGGGTACTCCAATCTCTCCTAGTTGTTCCTGTCTCTTTCTCTTCCCAGAAGCCAAACAAGGTCAACGGGAAAACAGACATCATACTTATCTTATTCTATGACTTTTGATTGTGGTCCCCATACAAAGAAAGGAAGGATAATCAATTTCCCTTGCCAAGATCATTGGACATTGCCAATCTTTTTCTTTCTGAATCATTTCCTGAGGCTCAGAGGAAAGCAATTCATAGAGGGCAAGCAAAACACTTTATGCTCAAGAATAGCTATTGCATATCCTACCCTGTCCTCTCATCCCAACTTTTTTCTTTTCCTAATTCCTTCAACCTGTTGGAATAGTTCAGATCTCATGTGTCTTATCTCCCTTAAACCCTGTCCAGCTTGCCATTGTCCTCCCTAAAACACAGCCCTCAGAACCAAAGCTATGATCTAGATGTGGTTTGACCAAGAAAAAAAATGAGTACAGCTATTATTCCCAGACCTATATATTATATCTCTGTGAAAACAAGCTAAGATCTAACATGACCTTAGCTAATATGATTAATTGTTAATAATAATTAATATGATTAGCTTTATTGGCCACAGTGTTATGTATTTGACTCATGTGGAAGAGTTGTAATCCAATTAAAAAAAAAAACAAACTCAGATCTTTCCTACCACAAACTACTGTCCAATCATGCATGTCCCAATTTATACTTATGCTCTTCCATGGTACTCTGATATATAGATATAGATATTTATTTGTTTATTTATCAAATGTTAAATTGTTAAAGGAAGGGAATGAGCATTTATTAAACATCTACTATGTACCAGGCACTGTGCTAATTGCTATACAAATATTATCTCATTAGATCCTCACAGCAACCTTGTAAGATAGGTGCTTTTATGATCTTCATTTTACAGTTGAGCAAACTGAGGTAGTCAGAGGTTACATGGAGCTTCTAGGGTCAAATAACTAGCAAATATCGTGAGCTGGATTTGAATATAGGTTCTCCCGAGTCCACATACAGAGCTCTATTCACTATGTCACTTGAATGCCTTTAGGTATTACTCATCTTCAAACTCCATTCTTTATTTAGAAATCCTCTCTTTCCTTATTCTTTTACTTCTACTTAGAGATTCTTTACTGTTGAATTGCTTGCCTATTTCTACACTTGCAACACTTGTTGCCTGCATACCATTACACTTTTACTTTGCACATACACAGTTGTCAGAGAAGACAAAAAAGTATTCCCTAAAAGAAGGTATACTACCAAATTCCTTCTATGATACAGATATGGTGCTGATAGCTAAACCAGGTAGGGTGAAAACAGATAAAGAAAACTATAGACCAATTTCCCTAATGAATATTGATGCAAAAATTTTAAATAAGATATTAGCAATGAGATTACAGAAAGTTATCCCCAGGATAATACATTATGACCAAGCAGGATTTATACCAGGAATGCAAGGCTGGTTCAATATTAGGAAAACTATCAGCATAATCAATTATATTAATAACCAAACTAACAAAAATCATATGATTATTTCAGTAGATGCAGAAAAATCATTTGATAAAATCCAACACCCATTCCTATTAAAAACACTAGAGAGCATAAGAATAAATGGGCTTTTCCTTAAAATGATTAGTAGCATTTACTTAAAACTATCAGCAAGCATCATATGTAATGGAGACAAACTAGAACCATTCCCAGTAAGATCAGGAGTGAAACAAGGCTGCCCACTGTCACCTTTACTATTTAATGTTGTATTAGAAATGTTAGCTTTGGCAGTAAGAGAAGAAAAAGAGATTAAAGGAATTAGAGTAGGTAATGAGGAAACCAAATTATCACTCTGCAGATGACATGATGGTATACTTAGAGAACCCTAGAAACTCGACTAAAAAATTACTAGAAACAATTCACAACTTTAGCAAAGTTGCAGGATACAAAATAAATCCTCATAAATCATCAGCATTTTTATATATTACCAACAAAATTCAGCAGCAAGAGATACAAAAAGAAATTCCATTCAAAATAACTGTCGATCGTATAAAATATTTGGGAATCTATCTGCCAAGGGAAAGTCAGGAACTACACAAACTAAATTACAAAACACTTTCCACACAAATAAGATCAGATCTAGTCAATTGGAAAAACATCAAGTGCTCATGGGTAGGCCAAGTGAATATAATAAAAATGACACTACCCAAACTAATTTACTTATTTAGTGCCATACCAATCAAACTCCCAAGAAATTATTTTACAGATCTAGAAAAAAATAGTAGCAAAGTTCATTTGCAAGAACAAAAGGTCAAGAATTTCAAGGGAATTAATGAAAAAAAGGCTGAGGAAGGTGGCCCTGCTGTACCAGATCTAAAACTATATTATAAAGCAGTGGTCATCAAAACCATTTGGTACTGGCTAAAGAAACAGAGTAGTTAATCAGTGGCATAGGATAGGATCACAGGACAAACTAGGAATAATTATAGCAATTTAGTGTTTGATAAACCCAAAGACCCCAGCTTTTGGGATAAGTATTCACTATTCAGCAAAAACTGCTGGGAAAATTGGAAACTAGTGTGGAAGAAATGAGGACTTGACCCACACCTAACACCACATACCAAGATAAGATCTAAATGGGTTCATGATTTAGCTATAAAAAGTGATATTATAAGCAAATTAGAGGAACATAGGATAGTTTACCTCTCAGACCTGTGGAGATGGAATAAATTTGTGTCCAAAGAAGATTTGGAACTCTTAACTGAACACCAGATAAATAATTTTGACTATATTAAGTTAAAAAGTTTTTGTACAAACAAAACTAATGCAGACAAGATTAGGAGGGAAGCAATAAATTGGGAAGTCATCTTTACATTTAAGGGTTCTGATAAAGGCCTCATTTCTAAAATATATAGAGAATTGTCTCATATTTATAAGAATTCAAGCCATTCTCCAATTGATAAATGGTCAAAGGATATGAACAGACAATTTTCAAAGGATGAAATTAAAACTATTTCTAGACATATGAAAAGGTGCTCCAAATCACTATTGATCAGAGAAATGCAAATTAAGACAACTCTGAGGTACCACTACACACCTGTCAGATTGACTAAAATGACAGAAAAAGATAATGACGAATGTTGGAGGGGATGTGGGAAAACTGGGACACTGATGCATTGTTGGTGGAACTGTGAACGGATCCAACTATTCTGGAGAGCAATTTGGAACTATGCTCAAAAAGTTATCAAACTGTGCATACCTTTTGACCCAGCAGTGTTTCTATTGGGCTTATATCCCAAAGAGATCTTAGAGGAGGGCAAGGGACCCACATGTGCAAGAATGTTTGTGGCAGCTCTTTTTGTAGTGGCTAGAAACTGGAAACTGAAAGGATGCCCATCAATTGGAGAGTGGCTGAATAAATTATGGTATATGAATGTTATGGAATATTATTGTTCTAAGAAACGACCAGCAGGACGATTTCAGAGAGGCCTGGAGAGACTTGCATGAACTGATGCTGAGTAAAATGAGCAGAACCAGGAGATCATTATACATGGCAACAACAAGACTATATGATGGACATGGCTCTCTTCAACAATGAAATACTCCAAAGCAGTTCCAATTGTTCAGTGAGGAAAGCCATATACACCCAGAGAGAGGGATGTGAAATGTGGACCACAACATAATATTTTCATGCTCTCTGATTGATATTTGCTTGCACTGGCTTTCCTTTCTCAGATTTTTTTTCTTGTAGATACAATTGTTCTTGCACAACAAAATAAGTGTGGAAATATGCATACACATATTTGACTGGTCAAGTATTTTAACATAATTAACATGTAGTGGATTTCCTGCCATCTAGGAGAGGGGAGGAGACTAGGGGGGAAAAAGTTGTAACAGAAAGCTTTGTAAGGGTCAATTTTGAAGAACTACCCATACATATGTTTTGCAAATAAAAAGCTTTAATAAAAAAAAGAAGAAGAAGAAGAAGAAAGTGTTCCCTAGAACACCAGAGGAGCAGAATTTTAGGCACTATTTAAATTTTTTTTTCTGGGCTCCATCTTTACATATGTACAACATAAGAGAAGGTTAGGAGAGAAGCAGGCAAGGTTGTAGAAGGGACTCATCTCTTGAAAATCGGTATTGATATCCCTGTAGATACTTGGTAAGCATCATATTTAATGGTGGTATATATTATACATTTATATAATATCATTTATATATTATATATTACATTACATATATGCATACACAATATATACATATATGCAATATATGCATATATTATACATAATATATAAGTAATAATATAACTTATATATTTATTTAATATATTATACATACATATAATAACATTTAATGCTAACTATAATCAAAAATATTTTTAAAGCAATTTACCTCTCTGATGCTCCATTTCCTCTTTTGCAAAATGGGGATGAAAAAACTTGCTCTGCCTATTCACAGGTTTGATGTGAGAAAAGCACTTTGCAAACAAACTTTAGAGTTGCAGAAAAGATAGGACAGATCTTGAAGATTTGGTTGAACAAAGGCTTTCTTTAGCCTTCGTTGTATGAAAATAGATGGCCACAAGAGGGCGTGAGGAAATCAGAAATGCAAAAGAGGGTCTTTACTGGATTTTCATTCTCTGTAAAGGTGGTCAGCTATTAGGAAAGGAGGAAGGAAGGCTTCCTAAGTTAGAACAATTTTAATTTGGGGCCTTTTGGCACCAGGGTAAACTCAAGATCAGTCTGAAAAGTACTATAATAATCAACTGGATTTGTGAGCCCCTCAACGCAAACAATTCTTCCAAAGAAGCAGATCCCAGCCTATCCGTGAGTACCCATTCTGTGCAACTCTTGTACAATCTAGTGGCAAAGTACCTACTCTGTGCCAGTCAGGTTCGTGCTGGTTGCTGGAAATACAACAAATTCCAATTTGCAAGGAATGTCATTTTAATGAAGATGCAACAAATATAATAGCAAAATATATATATACTAAATGTTTCAAGGTAGTTTGGGAAAGAGGCAGGGAGAAGAAGAGCAAGATCAAACTGATTCTTGAGAGCCTATTGTTAAATTTTCATTGTGAACATTTATACCTGAAAAATCAGTAAATATTAGAAATCACAGCTTCATTTGCAACTTCATTTATTGCATTGTTGATTTCCATTCTTAAGAAAATGGCAAGAAGATGTTAATAATGTAGATTGAATTTAAAAGATCTTCTGTACATACCTCCCTCCCAAGAAAACTGGTTGTTAAACATTTACATCTCCCAAATATGTCTCCCAAACATGTTCCAAGAGATTCTGGTATCCTATATGACCTCTCAAAGTCAGCTCTTGCATAAGCTTCTAATTTCACAGTTATGCTATGTTTTGTCATTGTTTTCTCCACCAATTAAGAGAGCCTCATGAAAATTTCAAACGCTCTGCTCAAAACCAAATAAATACAAAATACATATATGATATGACAGGGCCTTTGGAACATAGAGATGCTCTGCATTTCCTGCCACATAGATTGGGGAAGCTTCTGCCTAACTGAAAAAAAGCTACATCTTAAAAAACTAGTAAAACTATGAATCAAATCTATAAGAATACAAATCATTCCACAATTGATAGTCAAAGGGTATGAAAAGGAGTTTTCCAGTGAAGAAATCAAAACAATTTATAATTATATGAATAAGTGCTCTAAATCATTATTGATGGGGCAGCTAGATGGCACAGTGGATAGAGCACCGGCTCTGAAATCAGGAGCACCTGAATTCAAATCCAACCTCAGACACTTAATACTTCTTAGTTGTGTGACCCTGGGTAAGTCACTGAACCCCAATTGCCTCAGCCAAAAAAAATCATTATTGATTAGAGAAATGCAAATCAAAACAACCTTGATATATCATTTTTCACCTATCAGATTGACTAACATGATTGAAGGGGAAAGTGACAAATGCTGGAGGGGATGTGAGAAAATTGGGATACTAATTCATGTTGGTGGAATTGTGAACTAAATCAATTATTTTAGACCTAGCTAAACCACTACTAGGTCCATTTTCAAAGATGATTTGGGAAAAGGAAAAGAACCTTTGTGTTCTAAAATATTTATAGCAGCTCTCTTTGTGGTGACAAAGAACTGGAAACTGTGGGAATGCTCATCAATTAGGGAATGACTGAACAAATTGTAGTATATGATTGTGATGAATTACTATTATGCTCTAAGAACTGATAAGCTTGGTGATCTTAGAAAAGCATGGGTAGACTTGCATAAAATAATAAAATGTGAACTGAGCAGAACCAAGAGAACACTGTATATGGCAACAGCAATATTGTTTTAAGAATGACTTTAAGCAAATGAGTCATTTTCACTATTATGAATACCCAAATTAACTACAAAGAAAGGAAGATGCTACCTGCATCCAGAGAAAGAACTGATAAATAGAAGTGTGTATAGAATGATTTTATATATATATATGTATGTATATATACATATTTATGTCTAATGTAGCAATCTCTAGAGTGGGGAGGGGAAAAAAGAAATTTACATGATAATTTTAAAATGTATTTAAAAGGAATAGCAAGTTGTACACAATAGATTTGTAGTTTCATGTGTAATCATTGCTTTTTATTATACTATGTTAATGGAAATGCTTTTTATTTCACAAATTTAAAATTAAATAAATAAAACTAAAAACAAAAACTAGTGAGACTGTGATACCATTGATCTTTCAAGTTTGCTCTTTCTGGCTAGAGCACTCTCCTGTATACATGTACCTGCTGTATCCATAGAGTGAAGATCATAGGTTATCTACAGCATGGATGCCATGAACTGAGCCTGTGAGAGGGGAAGGACTTTATTCCCCTGCTCTTCCTAGTTTTTAACCTGACTCCAAGAAATGGGCTTGGAGGTGAGTGTTTCTTTTCTATTTTATATGCCCTTCTCATTTCAGGTGCCAGCAGTGACCAGACTGGAAGTTCAATCTATGGCAATCTGGGAGCCAAGATTCCAGATGGAATGGTACAGCCAGTCAGTCCAGCAGTGATGTCATGAGAAGCCACAAAATTGAGCTTCAAGTTTGAGGGGCTTTTGGACTTGGAATGGAACTCTGTTCTATAGAAATAGAGTTTTCCCTTCTTCCCAGTGACTGAGGTAGCACAAGGTGGGGAAGGGAGGGAGTAGAATATACTTCATACCCTTTGAACCAGCAGAGCTATTACTGGGTCTGTATCCCAAAGAAAGCATAAAAGAAGGAAAAGAACTCACTTGTGCAAAAATGTTTCTCGCAGCTCTTTTTGTGGTGGCAAAGAATTGGAAAATGAGTAAAAGCCATCAAATGGGGGAATGCCTAAATACTTTGTGGTATATAAAGGATATGTAGAAGGTAAAATCTTCTACAAAATGATAGCCAGAGTTACAAAGATGGTTTTGTCAGGAAGGTACTAGAATCTAGGGGTAGCAGAGAAAGCTTCATTTATAGTAGATGGCACATGAAGAGACTTGAAAAAAACCATGGTTTCTAAGAGAATGAGGTAAGAAAGTAATGGATTCTGGACAAATGCAAAGACAGAGATGGGAGAGACAATAGTGGGTTGTTAACTATAAGTGGACTATCATGTGTTTTTGAAGAAGAATGCATAAAAATATCATAAAGGTAGTTTGGGGATACGTTTAAATGCTAAACAAAAAAGGTTATACTTGATCTTAAAGATAATAGGGAGCCACTGGAACTTATTGAGTAGTGAAACAACATGCTCAGACTACGCTTTAGGAAAATTAGAAAATAATTTCAATAGTCCCCCAAGTGATGAGGAAGACCTGAACTAAAATGGTGGCTGTACAGACAGTGAGAAGAAGATGAAAGTAAGAGATGGTCAAGACAATAGGATTTGGTAGTTGATGGTATATGTGAGATGAGTGAGAGTGAGCTGTTGAGGATGACATTTGGATCACTAAAGGATGCAATATTACTTCTCTTGGTGGTGTTACATTCTCAGCTGTGATACAGCTGGCTACCACTGGAGACTCTTCTCTTATCTTAACTTTGTTCAAGACCAGGTTGCAAACCTGGGTCCCCGGAAGGATAGTGGTACCCACAGAGGCTTATGGAACTTTCTTTAAAGTCAGACCATCTATTTCCTGACTTGGCAAGCCTAATTGTGTACTCGCCTTGCCAATTCTCAGAATTATTCTTTTAATCTATTCCTCTATTCCTGGAATTATTTCTTTCAATGCTTGTATAATAAATCTAATCCCATTGAGATGACTATTCCAAGAAAAATGATGCTTACCTTGCTTCCCATGTCATTCTAATTTTGTATTTTAATTGTTTGCTGTACTTTAGTGCTGATCAGCTTTTTTTTGGAGCATTATCTCAAGGATATGCCCTAATCTAAAAGACTTCAAAACATTCTGTAATGCTTGCGTATGATTGGATTGTTGTGTAATATTGAAGGTTGATTGGTCTAAGACTTGAGTTTTGTGACTCATGCTACTATAAACTACATAAATGCCCACACTTATTGTCACCTTATTGCTTTGTCTTAAAAGAGGTCTTGAACAAAGTTAAGATAAGAGAAGAGTCTCCAGTGGTAGCCAGCTGTGTCACAGCTGAGAATGTAACACCACCAAGAGCAGTATATTGCATCCTTTAGTGATCCAAATGTGAAGGTAGCCTGAAGTGAAGTATATAACATATTTTTGTTATATATAAACAACCTTGGTCAACTGAGTAGTGAATGTTAACTCTGTCCTTGGATCAGATTTAAATTAGAACACAAAATCCTCTTAAACTAGCACACTCCCCAGGACCATGTTTTTCATTTTCCATAATCCAAGCTAATAAATTTGATAAATTAATTGGTGCTGAAGTATAAAGAGGTACTAATAGGCTGAATCTGATGCCCCTCAGATAATATATTTGCATTTCCTCAGGGGTCTATTAATCTATTTAGATTCTAATGGGTGATTAATATTAGAGACATAATACTTTGGTACTGTTCTCTGAATTTGCCTTTAAATATATAATTACTGTCAATAGGGGAGAAGGAATGATGTAGAAATACCAGTCAATATTATTAGGATGATGGAATTGATGTTTTTTATCAGAAAAAAAACAACTTTGATGAGTTGTATAGTCCATCTTAGCAACTATCATAGACAGAAAGGTATAAGTTCTATCCTTCCTGTTATAAATCATATTGTAATAATCCTTCCTGACTACATTATGATTTTGTGCAATATTCCACAACTTTCTTACTAAAATCAATGTTTATCAACTATTCCAGTAAAAGGTTTTCCTAATATCCTTATCAATTTAAGTAAAATTTGTTTACTTTTATTTTGTTCTCAGAAAGATATAGACATGTAGACTGGGCTTGCTATAAATATGTGGTAGGAAAAAGCAAACAAACAAAAACCAAAAAATTTTGGGCCTTCTCAGTAGGGCTATGACCCATCCCCAGGCTCTTCTCCCTTCATTACTTATAATACAAAATTCCTGCTCCTATCTCCTCTTTTTAAAGATAAATAAATCTTGTATTTGAGTCCTTCTTTCTAAATTTTATTTTCCTATTTTTATCCCTTTTAATGAGAGGCAGCATGGTAAATAGAGAGATGGCTTTTGATAGAGAATGACCTGGATTCAAATCCTACTTCTAATATCTACTAGCTGAATGATCATAGAGAAATTATATATCAAGTCAACTAACTACAGTCATTATCCACAAAAACACTTAAGGAATTCCCTCTGTTTCTATTCAATAAACTTGTTTTCCTCATTCTTGGATAGCTAGGTGGTGCAGTGGATAGAGTGGCAGACTTGAAATCAGGAAAACTCATCTCCCTGAGCTCAAATCTGACGTGAGACACTTGCTAACTTTATGGCCCTGGCTACTTAACTCTGTTTGTCTCAGTTTGCTCATCTGTAAAAGGATCTGGATAAAGAAAATAAACTACTCCAGTTTCTTTGCCAAGAAAATCCCAAATGATGTCATGAAGAGTTGGACACAATTGAAAGGAATGAACAATTCCTCATCTCTGAAGAGTAATATAATATATGTATAGATTATCCTTTGCTCCTAACTCTGCTATGAAATCACTTTGTTACTTTGGACAAAACACTTTACCTCTTGGGCCTTAATTTCCTCATCTTTTTAAAATTACTGATTTCAACTAGATAGTCTCTTAGATGCCCTCCAGTTCTAATCCTGTGACTGAGTCTATAATATTGTGGATTGACTTTGGCAAAATGTTGGCTTCTCTCTAAATTTAATTATCATTTGAACATGCTTTAGTATGCTCTCATAGTGATGGTTGGGCTTTGATCATAAAATAAAAATTAATTTTGCTATCAGCTGATTTTTGATCATGAAATATAAATTGTCTAAAACATAAATAGTCTAAGGAAAGGGCACAGAAATGAACACAGGGTAGAAAGTCAACTCTTTTTGTAAAAAGTTAACATACACATTACAAAGCTCTATATCTATAATGGCTTAATACCATTTCTTGGTGTAAAAGAACGATGGCAAAATATGTTGATTTGTCCTTGAGGCTGACTTCTCTGTAGGACCGCAATCCAGAGCCAGTAACACAAAATTCCTACTACTGAGTCTTCTCTTTTATAGAATAAATAAGCTCTTTATTTTAGTCCCTAACTTTTATTATTATGTAAATGAATATCATCAACAATTTCATGCATATTTAGCAAATCTGAATACTAAATACAAAGGACTTTTAATAAATTACTTGTATATTATTGCTCAGTTTCTTCTATTACTTCAGTATTATTTAAAATGTTTTGATGATGACTCTCTTTGGGTGTGTTTCTGTCTTTGTCTCTCTGTCTCTCTCTCTCTCTCTCTCTGTCAGTTGCAAATGATTCCCACCTCACAATCAATGGATTTTGTAACATCCCTTTGTAACAAAGAAATATATTTTAAGAAAAAACACCAACACATTTGCCATGCATGAAAATATGCCTCATTCCATATTATAGTCTCTCTTTCTAATAAGAGAAAACAAGTATACTTTATTTTTAGTCTTTTGAAATCATGATTAATCCCTGCATTGATCAATTTTCTGATGTCCTTTGATGTTTTTCCCTTATATTATTGTGGTCACCCTTTCAATTATCTCCTGCTTCTGATTACTTTGCTCTTCATCAGTAGATATGTCTTCCTAAGTTCCTCTAAATTCTTCCAATTCAATGTTTTCATTGGAGGAATAGTATTCCATTACATTCATATATCAAATTTAATCAGCTATTCTCCAATTGATGGGCACTCACTTTGCTTTCAGTTCTTTGCTACCACAAAGAGAAATCTAATAAACAAGATTGTGCAGGTACAAACTGTCTTGCCAAAGAATACATACAATGTATAATATACTTTTAAGTTTAATCTATATTATTAATATTTTCACCTTACTTTAACTTTAGACAATTCACAAAACAATAAAAGCCAGATCTGAAGCATTTGTCTATTCCTGAGGTACATAAAACCAATACAATCAGGATTAGAAAGAAAGTTCAAAGATGGGAAACAATTTTACAGCAAGTGTTTCTGATAAAGGCTTCATTTTCCAAATATATAGAGAACTGAATCAAATTTGTAAAAATACAAGTCATTTCCCAACTGATAAATGGTCAAAGAATATGAACAAGCAGTTCATATGATCACTTAAAAATGGTCTAAATCATTATGGACTGGGGAAATACTAATTAAAACAACTCTAAGGTACTACTACTTCATACCTATCAGATTGGCTAATATGACAGTAAAGCTGGGAAAATTGGGACATTAGTGCATTGCTGATGGAGTTATCAACTGATCCAACCATTCTAAAGAGCAATTTGGATTATGTTCAAAGGGCAATCAAATTGTGTATATCCTTTAATTCAACAATACCACTACTAGGTCTGTATCACAAAGAGATAAAAGAAAAGGGGCAAGGACATACATGTACAAAAATATTTATAGCAGCTCTTTTTGATTGATACTTTATTGTGTCACAGTTTTGAATTTGTTATCATGATGAGCAATTTAATACTCAGGCTTAATTTCATTTCAGATGTTTCCATTTTTTGTAACTAGTTGGGAGCACAAATGAGCCAGAGAGATAAGATACTGTTGAAAAATTCATTCACAGGTCTACTTGCTAATATCCCAAAGAAATGAAAAATAAAATAAATTTTCCATATACAACATAATAATCATAAAATCATTTCTTGTAGTAACAAAGAGCTAAAAACAAAATATTTCTCCATTGATTAGAAAGTGACTAAAGTTTTTGGTACATCAATATAAAGAAATATTACAATGCTACAAGAAAGAATGAACATGATGAATACAGAAGAACATGAGAAGACATATTAGCTGATGCTAAGTGATATAATCAGATCCAGAGGAGCAACATATACTATGATCACAAACAACACTTGTAAATAGAAGCAACAACTACTACAACATCAAAATAGAAAGTGAATGGTGATACAATGAATGAAGAGAGCCCTGGACCTGGAATCAGGAAGAACTGAGTTAAAACTCAGTTTCAATTGCTAACTCAGTGACCTTGAGCAATTTGCTTAACTTCTGTCTGCCTCAGTTTCTTTTTCTGTAAAAAAAAACTTCCAAGCATTTTTGTGAAAATGGAAAGAGATAATATTTGTAAAGTGCTATGCAGAAACAGAAAAAGGGAGTGAATGTAGCATGTGTTGATTGACATTCAATCTCCATAGTTCTTTTTCTGGATGCAGATGGCATTTTCTATCCAGAGTTTATTGGGATTGCTTTGGATCACTGAGAAAAACCAAGTCTTTCATAGTTGATCATCACACATTGTGTTATTGTGTTATTGTGTACAATGTATTCCTGGTTCTACTTGTTACGCTCAGCATCAGTTCATGTAAATCTTTTTAGGCCTTTCTAAAATCAGCTTGTTCATCATTTTTATAGAACAGTAATATGCCATTACCTTTGTATACTGCAACTTATTCAGCCATTCCCCAATTGATGAGCACCTACTCATTTTCCAGTCCTTTGCCACCACAGAAAGAGCTGCTACAAACATTCTTGCACATGTGGGTCCTTCTCCCTCCTTTATGATTTCCTTAGGATACAGACCCACTAATGGCTTGCTGAGTCAAAGGGTATGCACAGTTTTATTGCTCTTTGCACATAGTTCCAGATTGCTCTCCAGAATAGTTGGATCATTTTACAACTGTATCAACAATGCATTAGCGTCCCAGTTTTCCCATATTCTCTCCAACATTTATCATTATCTTTTCCTGTCATCTTAGCCAGTCTGAGAGGTGTGAGGTGGTATCTCAAAGTTGTTTTAACTTGTATTTCTATAATCAATAGTGATTTAGAGAATTTTTTCATATGACTATAGATGGCTTTAAGTGTTTGTTCATTTCCTTTGATCATTAGTCAATTGGGGAGTGACTTGTATTTTTATAAATTTGACACCATTCTTTACATATCTTAGAAATGAGATCTTTATCAGAAGCACTGGCTGTAAAAAAATGTTCCCCAGTTTTGCACTTCCCTTTTAATCTTGTTTCTGTTGGTTTTGTTTGTGTAAAACCTTTTTGATTCAATTTAGTCAAAGTTGTCCATTTTGTATTTCAATGTTCTCTAGTTCTTCTTTAGTCATAAATTCCTCCCTTCTTCAAAGATCTGATAGGTAAATTATCCCTTGCTCTCTTAATTTGCTTATGGCATATGCTTTATGCCCAAATCATGTTGATTTGACCTATCAATAAACATACATCAAGTACTTAAAATATATAATATTATACTAGATGCTGGGGAAAGTGAAAATGTAAGTGAGGCACAATTTCTACTCAAGTAGGTTTGCAAAAAAGGAGAAGGAAATGAGACTTCAATTAGATAGACACATGATTTCATTGCTTAAGGGAGTTAGAGCCAAAAGTATAAATAACATTCAATTCATGTTATCTTACATTTTTAACTCTTCATAAACCTTCATAAAGCATCCCCTTAATATGCCAGGCACCTTCTTCTTGACATTTTAACATTGCAAGTGAAATGCCACTTATTCTTATCCTACAATCAGTCATCTCTTTTCTGGTCAAAAATTCTTTATGCTATTTTTCAAACATAATTGTGAATTGGCAATGAGTCACAGTCCACCCAAACTCACCACACACATGTTTGTTGCACTCTGGGTAATCCTCAGCTTCAATTCTTCAGAGATTTCTATTATAAGACTCACAGCCTTAAATTATAACTGGTAGACTATTGATGCTAAAAATATAGGTCTTGATTTCAGAGAATAGCTGAGGGTCATGAAAGTCATTTTAAAATTTCCCGAATGTTATCTAACTCATTACATATGCACAATATCTGTCCCAGGTCTCTTACAGATGGATTAGTGCATTAGCAAGGATTTATTAAGAAGCTATTGTATGTCAGAAGTTATTCTAAATACTAAGGATGTGAAGATAAAAATCAATACATTAATGATCAAGTATTTTAAAAGCATCTACTATGTGATGTAGTAGGCACTGGAGCTACAAATACAAAGGGAATGAAAATCTTCACTTGCAAAGGATCTTACATTTGAATGCAGGAACGGGTAAATGGGTATATGTGGAATAAATACAAAGTAATTAAATACTTGGTTGTTTGAGAAAAGCACTACCATTCAAGGAGATGAGAAAAGCCTTCCTGTAGAAGGTGGCCTTTGAGCTGCATTTTGAAGAAAGAGAGAAATTCCATGGAGTCAAAGTGATCAGAGAGTGCATTCCAGCCATGGGGCTCTTTGGTTCAAAGGCACATTAATGGGAGGTGGAGCATTGCATTTGAGGAGCACAGAGGTCAGTTGGTGGGATCATAAAGTGAGGGAGAGGAAATAAGGTAGAAAAAAAAAGATGAAAACATGATTGAGTCTAGGTTGTAAAAGGTTTTTAAAGCTAAAATGAAGAGTCTGTATTTGGTCCCAGAAGTAATAAAAAGGCACTGGGGTTTATTGAGTAGAAAAGTGACATTGTCAGATTTAGGCTTAAGGAAAAGCACTTTTGCAACAAAAAAGAACATGGCTTCAGGATTACATTCTACTGGAGTAGCCAAGATAGATAGAAAAACAGACAGACAGATAGACATATTTGTGTGTAGATATATGTAATAAGGAGCTCTTGAGCTAGCATGAAGCTGTGAATGCATGATGGATGGCTGATCCAACTCTTACAATTGATTTTAGATTTCTAACCACATGGTAAATAGGAGCTTTTTAAAAAATTGTCTTTGGCTATGCAGTTAGAACTGAGAGTATATTCAGAAGGCATTAGTCAACCTCACCTCTTGTCTTGATTTGACTTATTGCAGTCTGGCTGCATTCCGGTGAGAGACAATGCTGCAGGGGAGAGGCTTGGGGTCTCTGCTGACACATGGCTCATGAATATGGGCCTCAGTCCTTTGTTTTAGCATTTGTTCTTTCATTTTAGGTGAAGGAGATTAGAGGTTATGACCTTGGGAGTTTCAAAAGGTCAAACGAACAAGTCACCAGGAGGTCTGGGAGTGGAGTCCGTGCTGGGGTTTATGGCCAGCTAGTGCTGCTTGGAGGTCCAGCTTTGGGGACGCAGCCCATCAGTCATTAACAGAGGGAATCATGAAGCAGGGATGTCTCATTTAGACATGAATTTGATATGACCAATACTATATGGAAACTGTGTTAAATCTTTAGAGACTAAGGAGAGAATCTGCTTGGAGGGCAAATGTTTGTATTTTTGTTCTTATTTTGTCTTGAAAGTAAACATGCCTTTGTAAAAGCTAATTTATGGGAATTGTTTAACTAAAAGCAGAGTTCTGGTCATTGATGACTAAGTGGATGAAACATATTGGAACTGGGGTATATAAATTATGCACACACACATATATATATACAAAGATATGCATATATATGTATGTATTCAATAAAATATATGCTATCCAATAAAATATATGTCCAATTAAATATATATCAATAAAAAACATGAGTATGTGTGTGTGTGTGTGTCTTTACAGATATTTTTCAACTTTGTTGTTTTCTTTCCCATTTCATTGTTAAACAAATTTAGGTTGATTTTGCTTAATTTGATCTCTTATCAAACTTTCTTAAAATATGCTTTCCCATTCAGTACTTCTCATTGTTTTATGAAGTGATATTTCAGCACTGATCATGAGAGATGAAAAAGACAATTTACAGGGCATCTAGGTGGCACAGTAGATAGAGCACCAGCCCTGAAGTCAGGAGGACCTGAGTTTAGACACTTAACATTCCCTAGCTGTGTGACCCTGGGCAAGTCACTTAACCCCAATTGCCTCAGAGAGGAAAAAAAAAGACAATTTGGATTACATAAAATTGAAAAGCTTATGTCAATGTAGCTTGAATAAGGAAAAAATCAATTAATTGGCATGAGGGGGCTTCTTCATATTAAATATCCCTGAGAAATGTCTGATAAGTAAGATATATAGAGAATTGATAGAAATATGTAAGAAATATGGCTTTTCAAAAGTCAGTCTTCTATGGATAAAATGATTGAGGAATAAGAAAAAAGCTTTCAAAAGAAAAATTCAAATTATCCATAAACATATGTGAGACTATTCACAATCATTAATAAAACAAATGAAAAAAACAATTCATATTTCACCTCATACACATAACAGTTTTAAATAAAAGAAATATATGATAAAAGTTTAAGGGGTTAAGAAATGATAAGGGCATTTTTATTCTAGAAAAGTTATTGAACTACAAATACACCAAAGAAAGGGAAAGGTCCTATATATAGGTGTGAGTATGTATGTTATCTATATATGTATCAGCACTTTTGTGGTAGCAAAAAGCCAGAAATGAAGAGGTGTAAATTGGGTGAACAAATGATGATACAAACGAGTACAACATAATGAAATTGCTCTATATGAAAGGATGAATGTAAGGAATTCAGAAAAGCTAAGGAAGACTTGTATGAACTGTGTTGTATAGTAAATTAAGAAGAATCTAGAGATCCACTTACTTGATGTTGACAATAATTGAAAAATTACAACCAATGCATGACTTTATGAGGAGAGAAAGTAAAGCAAAAAGTAAAAATTCTCTTATTAGAGAACTAGCTGTCTATAAGTATGGAATGAACAATACTTTCATGCATGGCAAATCATTGATATTTTTTTCTTAATTGTATTTCTTTGTTGTAAGGAAATGTTCCTTTGTGAGTTGAAAGGGGAATCATTTGGAGGTGAGAACAGTGAAAAAATAAGTAAATAAAATATTTTTTAGAAATTAAAAAATATTTTCCCACTATCCTTCTTTCTGTGATGTTACAAGTAAGTTTATTTCAAAACTATTTTCATCCTGACCTGCCATATCTCCCATTTTGGAAAAGAAATCTAACATTTGGTGACGGGCAACTTTGAGGTTTTTTGCTGTTGTTCTCCTTGTGGTCATTGATTTATATTAGTTAAATTTGCTTTAAAAATGGTAATAGCTTCTCAATATTTATCTTTTTATCCATCTCTTTCTCTCTCTATTTCTCCCTCTCTTTCTCTTTCTCTCTCTGTCTTTCTCTCATGACTTCAATAGTCTAGGTTAGAATTGCCTCAACTTATATACTATATTTTTTTCTTCTAGGTTGATATTAATTTTACTATTTGCCTAAACAAATCAGTGTTTGTACACAGAAAACAAACCGGCCAGGGAATGATTCCAACATTGTAGCCTACCATTTTCTGCCTTTTGAAACAGGACCTATTTCATTTCCTATAAGGTTATTTGATTCTTGCTATATCTAATGCTTCCTGAGTCCCTTCTTGATGAAAGTATGAAACATTCACAAATATGAAAATGCAAAAAAGATACAATATTCCTATTTAAATATGAAGTTTTTGTGTAGTTTACAGAGTTGGTGGGGTTTTTTCTTTACCATTTTTGTATCCTATCATATTTTGTAATGTATTTTTTACTTCCTTAAATCAACCTTTGTAGCAGTCACTTAATATGAAAGCTTATGTTGGTTTAATTTAATGTATTTTTATTGATTTCTTCATCTTAATTCTGTGTAACAGATGAAGGAAAAATGGAAGAAAAAAAAAAACATTGGACGCTGACATGTGTGCAAAATACTATACTGAACACTAGAGACAGAAATAGAAAAGCAAGACCATGATTCAGGGAGCTCACATTCTAAGAGTTAGAGGCTTTGGGGCAGCTAGGTGGCGCAGTGGAGAGAGCACCAGCCCTGAAGTCAGGAAGACCTGAGTTCAAATCTGGTCTCAGACACATAACATTCCCTAGCTGTGTGACCCTGGGCAAGTCACTTAACTTCAATTGCCTCAGCAAAAAGCAAAAAAAAAAAAAAAAAAGAGTTAGAGGCTTCGATAGCAAGTCAGATAGAAAGACCTGAGGTCCTTATAATGCTCAGCAAAGGAGATGGCATTGAATCATCTTTAATGTTATTTCTATTTCCATATCTGATGTTGAACCATTTGATGAGATCCGAGACCTTGGTGATGATAATTTTCTTTTCCTGGACTTTAGTCACTATGACTGTAGGGACTGGGAGAAAGGACTGAATCAGAGGCAGTTGTTAGGTCAGATCTCCACAAGAGCAGATTACCTAGATAATGGCTGGGCTGACAGCAGGGCTATGCTCTTAAATTCACAATCTTGGGCTATCTCCATTGGGGAGATAAGAACATTCAAATTGATGCATACACTGCAATTATCTTCACAGCATTCCTTCAGCAAATAGTCATGAGTATTACAATATGAGAGGACCAAGTGTCTCATTAAATGATGTTTCTTTTTGCACTTGGACAGAGGATATACATTTTAATATAAATTCATAAGAGGAACAAGATGCTAAGCTCTGATCGCAGAGAAAAATACATCCAATTGGAAAAATCAGAAAAAAATTAGAAGCATAAAACAGGGCTGGAAAAACAAAACCTCAGAATTCATCTAATCTAGTTTTCTCATTTTGGGAAATGAATTGGGGAAAATGAGTCCCAAAGAGATAACAAGATTTTCCATAACATGCTGTAAGTAGAAGAACCAGGATTTAAAATTTAGAAAATATAACATAGGTTTAGAGAAAAACAAAATTAACGTTAACCATTGTGGCAAAGTAGACAGCTGCCTAATGGCAATTTAGTAAACAAAATGGTAAATAAAAAAAAAACAAACAAAAAGTCAGGAGCCTGGTTCTAAATTTGCCACTATTTTATTTTGAAAAAAAAAAAATGGTTGGTTTTCTGCAAAGGAAATAGGTCAGCTAGCTTGTAAACTGTAGATCAACAGGTTTCTTTTTTGGCAAGAACTGTACTTTTTTTTTTCTTCCAGGAATTCTGAGCAGTACCAGGAATTGAGTGTACTAGCTTTGAAACCCCATGGTGTTTATATGAGAGCATGGAACTGAACAAGTTTTCTTTAGGTGAGACAGAAGCATCTCTGAAGGATGTTATCAACCAAGGACCAAATGTCTACTGAGCACTATAGGTAATTCACAGTCAAATATTCAACTAGCATCTATTAAGGGCTTATTATGCACAAAGTATGCTGGGGATAAAAATACAAGGAGAAATAAAGATAATCTTTGTCCTTGAGGAGTTTATATTCTAGTAGAGGAAGGCAATTCATCAAAGAGGAGGGGAACAGAAAGAAGGTACTCAGTCATGGGCATGGTATCAAAAAAAAAAAAAAAAAAAAAGCAGAGCACATCCTGGATAAGAATGAGAATGCTTCTTACACAGAGATTTGGGGACTAGTTATTCAAGCAGGGGGAGCAAGGGAAAAAAATATTTCTAGGGGTGAGTTCCAGGGCTAGAGTGAGCTTCAAAAATGGAGAGTTAGATAGAGTAAAAAAAAAAAAAAAAAAGTCCAGTCTGAAATAGAATGTGAACTCACAATTAGCTCAGAATAAATCATTGAGATTCAAGTGCTTGGTAGTCATTGACAAAGGATAGAAAGCCCAGTACCCTGAAAAAAAATACTGAAATCAGGGACAGGACACCTGATTTCAAAACCCAATTCTCAGCTTTACAAGTCTATGAGTATATGTATGAGTATAGGTAAATCACCTTTCTGAGACTCAATTTTCTCATATGTAAAAATGGAGATAATAATATTGATATTATCTGAAATTCAAAGTTGTTATAAGGAAAATGTTTTGCAAACCCTAGAGAAACTTAAACAATTCTTATAAATCTTTCCATCTTGGAGCAATAATTCTGTGAAAAGCAAAAGGTACACCTACAAGATCAATTTAAAACCAATAAGATAACATTATTGAGCATAGAAATGCTGGGAATGAGAGAGTGGTATTCATCAAAAAAAATTTTTGAGGAGGAGATAGAATTGGATGGTGATTTTGAAATTAAAACAATAGATCTTCCTGCAGAAGATAATAGGAACACTCCCATTCTGCAAAACCAGAAAAGGACAATGATTGATGGAGGACTAGTGACCAGTTTCGATATAACATTAGGCAAATAGAACTGAGTGGTGGTATATTGAGAAATCAAGATGCTATCACTAGTTTGCCAGACATAATTCTGTTACCTTAGACATTTCATCTGCATTCTTATAAACAAGGACAACATCTCCCCTTACTATGTAAAAACTCTCTATTCTAAGGGGATGATTTAGAATCCCTGAAAGAAAAAGGCTTCATTGATCTAAGGAATTAATAACATTGTACTTATGAACTAGACAATAAAATTCAAAAATCATTATGGCTGGAAGGAGCTCTTGAGGTTACATAGTCACTGGAAAATAAGTTTAGAGCTTAGCGACTTTAGGTGGGTATAATATCTTTATTTTTTTTTCCTGAGACAATTGGGATTAAGTGACTTGCCCAGGGTCACACAGCTGGGAAGTGTTAAGTGTTTGAGATCACATTTGAACTCAGGTCCTCCTGATATCTTTTTACAGATGGAAAAACTGAGGCTCAGAGAGGTCAAATTATTTATCTGAGACAGTAATAGAGCCAGAATTTGGATGCAGTTCTCTTCCTCCAAATCTCTTACTGCTATGTTCTTTTTCTTTTCATTTTGATTTACTATTAGGGACACCCAAGACAAAAAACATTGTGACTTCTTTAAAGTTACACAGCTAATCAGTTAGGACTTCATGGAAAGTAGGACTAAGTCCTTACCCCCAGGCTAGTGCTTCCTCTCTTTCCCTTACACCATATAGCCTCTCTTCCTCTGTCAAAAACTTCCAATTCCTTCAGTTTCAGCAATTTATACTTACAGTATCCATGGAAGCGCAGCAAAAATACCACCTTTTATGTGAGACTCTTCCTACTGACTCCAGCAACTAATGCCTTTCATCTGGAACTGCACTAACACTTTGGGGACTAACACATTTTATGTATAGTTTCTTTTGAAACTGTTTTCCTCCTCAGATGAATTTGAGCTCTTTGAGGTCAAGGAAAATTTAATTTTTGTATTTGTATCCATAACTTTTGGATTTTTTCCTTACTCCCTGGGCAAAACCTTTTATCACTTTATCTTTCCATATTTCTTGTCTGTAAAATGAAGAACCTAAAATGTCCCTTAAGGTCACTCTCACTTGAAATCTGGTTTGGTCTGATGAGTAAAGTACAAGAAACAATACATAGGTACATTGCTTTACTTAAAATGAAGCAAAGATTAGTGTCTATTTGCTTCTAAAAGGAATTGAGGATGGGGCAGGGCATGAGTGGAGAGAAACATTTTATAATCAGGTTAAGGAAAAGACAGGGTGTATCTGAGTTTAAGTTACAGATTGAAACACATCACTGTGCCAACTGAAGTAATGTATAAAAAGCAGTGTATTAGATGAAAAGGCAGAAGACTTGAATTGTAAGTCAAGCTCTGATAATTGTGGGAGTTTTAGATAGACATTTTCCATTTTTGGACCTCAGATCCCCAGGTTTGCAAAGTCTGTTATTTCTAAAATAAAAGGGTAGTACTAGATGATATCTAAGATTCTTTTTAACTGACATTCAAGATATTGGTCTGTAAGGCATAAAAATTTTACATGTTACTTACAGCTGTCTTTCAACTACTTCAGACAAATTCTTAAGATGGTTTGTTACTGGATTAATGAATAGACTTGCATTTTGTTCAAAGTTGGAATAATCCAGAGGAGAGGTGGTCAAATGGTTATTGCCTGTGAGGATACACTTTGCAAAGGAAGTTAGGAAAAGAGCTGGTGAGTCCTGTTGTCCCTGGAAACTCTGCATAGTGACCTGGCATCATAGGAATTTGCCCCTGATGCTTTGGAGAGTTAAGGGAACTCTGCAGTTGGGAGGTAGTATATGAGTATTTCTCTGAAGTGCTAATGAATAGCTCTCTTTGGAACTGCAAGTCTAGTTCTTAACTCTCATTCTGTATCAGAGGGAACTCTGAGGATTTGAGACAAAGGCTTAAAAGGCTTAGAAGGGAATTGTTGGCTTAAATGAGCCTTCCTGAGGATAAGGATGACAATTGTCCTTTATAATCCCTTTTTTCCCTGTTTCTCTAATCTTGAGGTCAAAAATTGCTCTGTTTTGTCTAACCCATAAAACAACCAACCAGTTCTGGTTGGTGGTCAACCACGAAATCACTCCACACATTTTTATTGTCCTATAATTTTGTCACTTCCTTGGATTCCTTCTTAGACCCAAAATACCTAGACTCTAATGCTGGTTTGACCACTGACTATCCCTACTTGTATTTCACTAGATAAATTAGTGAACTTCCTTGGGTCTCAATTTCTTGATTTGCAAAATGAAGGAAGAATTAACAGGGATATGTTTATATTTAGAAATGTTTAAGTGTTTGAATTTATACAGTTAAGATTGGTAAAACTCTTTACATATATTATCTAATTTAATCCTCATAACAATTCTTTAAGGTAAAAGTTCTATATCTTCATTTTACAGATGAGAAAAGTAACTGGCAGTGTTATGTTGGTAAATGTTTAACAACTAGCTCTCCAAAAATACATGCATGAAATACATGCATGACATACCCTTAAGTTTAATCTGCATTAGCATTTTCCCCATTACTTCTTGTCTAGAAAATCAACAAAATGTTAAATCAATTCCTGATTTTTGGCATTTGGATTTCTCATGTGTAAATTTTCATGCTTGAATTTAATAATCAATGGAGAAGTTAGTTCACGCTACCTCCAGCACATCCCTGAAACTGAGACTGACTTACCCAGAGTTATATAATTAGTAAGTGTGCAAGGAAGATTTGAACTCTTTCTGACTCCAAGTATAATAAAGGCTAGATGCCTCTCTTTGAAAGGCTGTCCTACAGATTAGACTTTATATTGCTGGTACCACTACTAAGTCTGTATCCCAAAGAGATCATAAAAAAAGGGGAAAAGACTCACATGCACAAAAATATTTATAGCAATTCTTTTGTGGTGGCAAAGAATTGGAAAGTGAGGCTATGCCCACCATTTGGGGAATGGATTGTGATATAATATTATTATTATATAAGAAATGATGAGCAAATTTCAGAAAATTTTCAGAAAAACTTGGAAAGATTTACGTGAACTGATGCTGAGTGAAGTGAGCCGAGCCATAACACAACATTCTGTGAACCATGATAGGCTTAGCTCTTTTCAGTCACAAAATGATCTAAGACAATTCCAAAAGACTAATGATGGAAAACCCTATCCATATCAGAAGAACTATGGAGTCTGAATGAAGATCAAAGCATACTATTTTTTCTTTTTAAATTTTGGTTTTTTCCTTTCTCATGGTTTTTCTCTTTTATTCTGATTTTTCTTTCACAACATGACTAATATTGGAAATATGTTTAACGTGATTGTACATATATAGCCTATATCAGATTGCTTACTGTCTTGGGAAAGGAAAAGTGAGAAATTTGAAGCTTATAATCTTACAAAAATAAATGTTGAAAACTCTCTTTACTTGTAATTGGTGGAAAATACTATTAAGATTTTTGAAAAGAATTCATATTACTGTTTGGCCTCAGAAAGTAGATCTAGGCAGTATAGGATGGAAGTTGTAAAAAATCAAATCTAGCCTCTGGAGAAAAACTGTATTTAACAAAAAAAAAAATATTTCCTAACAATTAGAGATGTCAAAAAAAAAAAAGGAATTCATGTGCAGGACACACATGTGACATGCAAAAGCTAACAACTCCTGGTACTGCCTAGACTAGAAGTTCTTTCTCTATTTAGTAAATACTCAGATGGCCCTTGGGGACAGCATCTCAACTGGATTCCCAGAGCCTGCTCCTTTCTTGAGTTCATAGCTGGCACTCTTCTTTGTTTCTCCTTGAGAGACTTACTCCTTAGAATAATTGTATCTCTGTCTAAGTATCTCTGTTCTTGACTGGATTCATGGTCTCCTATTGACTTAGTACCTTTGATGTCATAGCCATTGAAGATTAAAGGAGGAGTAAATCCTCTTCTTTACCATGAAAGAGTCTTCCCTACAATGTATTCCCATGCTTGCATTCTTTTCAGTTCTTGAATTGGAATCTCTGAAGTTATCCAGGTATTTAGAAACCACAAAGATGTGTCTAACTTCTTTACACAGTCAATCATAGTGTTTCCTTCTTGATTTAAATTGGTTTACAACTCATCAAAGGATGACAGAACATTATGTACATATTAAACCTTGTTATGTGTACCTATAAGCTTATAGACTAAATTTAGAAGACAGCACAATTGCACAAATATGTGTATATAAATACATATGCAATATATATGTATGTGACATGCAGTGCTCATGTGTTGTATGCTACATATACATATAAGCATGTCTATATATGTTTTATAAATTCTAGATGATTATCCAAATATAAGCTATTATTACTGTTTATGGAAGCAGAAAGGTGGCCTTGGAAACATCAGGCTTGTAATGAGAAGACTGGGTTTGAGTTCCTTGAGGAAAAAAATAGGCACATTAACTTCTCTGGAATTCTAGTTTTCTCTTCTGTAACATGGAGAAACCATAGTACTTGTATTTTCTGATTTCCAAGATTCTTTTGAGGATAATTCCTTGTAAACTGCAATATAAGAGTAAGCTATTATTGATGTAGTAAGGACAATGTGAAGCACAGGTCAACTAATTAGTCAACCAGAATTTATGAAGAATCTATTATGTGCCAGGCCCTGTGTTAATCCTTGGAGTTACAAAGAAAGACCAGTTAATCGTAATAACAACAATGGGTTTCCTATCACCGAAGTATGCAATTTATTCTGTGTATATCTTATTTGTACATAGTTATTTGCATATTGTCTCTCCCACTAGACTATTTATTATCTACAAAACTTGAGCACTTTTTACATAGAAATTATATTTATAAGAGAGTGCATCCCAAACTTTGGAGATCTTTTTCTACCAACTCTTCTTATTATATTAATTTAGTAAATATCTTTGCCAAAACCTAATCAATCAACTGTCTGATTATTAAAAGAAGACATACTGGTAGGGGCTTGTAAGCTGCTGGATCTCACAGGTTTCCTGTGAGAAATGACTAGAGCCCTAGCTACTTCTCTAAGGACTACTAGTAAATATGAGAACAAGTTAGAAGAGTAGCCTAGAAAGGATGAGAAAGGGTATTATACTATGGAAACTCATGTGATATAATTGTTAAGTCCCCATTATAATTGTATTAATATCTACTAGGGTCATGAAAATAGCATATGACAAAGCCAGGATTATACCCAAGGTTCACCTGACTCCAGATATAAGGCTCTCTTCACTTTACACAGTATTTCCTGCTCTGCTTTCATCACAAAATTGTTTTAAGTCCCAAATTAAATTGCAGATTTATTTTAAAGCATTGAAAAAATATTTAGCACTATTTACACATAAGATTATGTTAATATTTCAAAAGGAATCTTTCAGTTCCTCATAGAAAGGTGCTAGGTAAGGTTAATTTTGATATACAAAGACCCTTTTAAATGAACTCTCTAGAAATCTTTTCACAATCTTATCCCACTCTTACTAGATAAAGTGTTTATACAGGACACAGAAGGGGATGTAGTACATGCCAAATGCAACAGATGTTCTTGGTCTTCCCACTGCCTCTACCCTTCACCCCCATTGAGTATGAAATTACTAGGTCCTTCTCCCTCTGATCCTCTTCCTGGAGCTGTCCAAATAGGCTTGGCATTAGGAAGCCTGTGAGATTCAGCTCAGGCGAAACATATATGATGTGATGAAGAAGAAAGACAAAAACACCAAATTTTAAAGGCATTCTGATTCAGAGTGTGTGGGAGTTCCGTGGTGTACTGGAAAAACCAGAAATTGGAATCAGAGAACAGGGGTTTAGGATTTGAATTCAAGCTCTGATGATGATTGTATGATCTTATTTAAGTCATTTCCCAAGCTTAGATTTTGAATTTTCTTATCTGAAAAATCAAAAAATGTATTAGGTAGTCTCTTCCAGTACTAAACTCATTGAAAATTCATATAAGCTTCTCTCTTATCCCTCCATCTGCCTTTCTTTTTTTTTTTCCCAGACAAGAAGGAGCTCTTTGTATTTCATTTCAGAAAAAGAAGTCACTCAGGAATAGAAGGCAATATAAACATGTAACTATTTTTCTCTGTGTCTAACTCCCTGTGTTACTAACTATATTTTTACTACATTCCTTACAAATGCACAGATCCATTTATACAGTTTTGGGGGGAAAAAAAAGTTTAATAGGATACAACCACATAAAGCAATCATCTATATTTACAAGCAAATTGCTATACATTTTGATTGGATGTGGGAGACAGTACGGGAATCATTAAAATCAGAAGATAGCTTTAGTCCTGCTCCAAAATGTATCTGTTTCACCTCCAATCTCCAGGCAGGAATGGCCATACAGGAAGGGTAAAATATCAGAGCTGGAAGGATTATAGATTTAGAGTTAGAAAGGATGTTAGAGAACATCTCTTCATTTAACAGATGTGGAAATTAAGTGACTTGCTGAAACAAGTGACAGAGTATGGATTGAAAGCTGTTTCCAAACCCAGTATCCTTTCCATTGCACCATATTGTCAGACCTTGGAAGGTAGCCTTCTTCATCTTACCCATAAAGGTATCAAAGACTTAGAGAAGAGTGATCCCATGTGCCTTGGACTATTGATCAATTGATTGCCCAAAGTAATACAACTAAATTAGTAGCTGAATAAAGATTTTGGTTTCTTTCTCTTAAATCAATAGAATTTTTTAATAATCCATCATCCTGAATGTCTAAGCAGATGACCAATTTTCTCTGTGCTTAAATCAACCTCAGGGAAGATCGGTCTATAAGGTAATATTTTTTTACACCTCAGGGAAGATTAGTCTGTAAGGTAATTTTTTTTTAATTTCAAAATGTACAATTAATTGAAATTAAATGAAATTTCATACTCTCCCTCCATTGGAAGCAGCACGAAATTTGAGATTACAAGATTTAAAATAAATCCTTTTTTCTATTATTTGCTAGCTGTGGGATTATGTCAACTAGATGTTGTCACAGTGCACAGAGCACAGGATCTGGGCTTAGGAAGACCTGATTTGCAATGAGGCTCAGACACTTACTAGTTGTGTGAACCTGCTCAAGTCAATCCCTGTCTCAGTTCCCTCATCTATGAAATGAGGATTGTAATAGCACCTACTCCCAGAGCTGTTGTGAGGATCAAATTTCATCATAACTGTAAAGCATTTAGCACAGTGCTTGCCACATATTGATTAAATGTTAGTTTTTGTTTATATATACATTTTTAGTTTAGTGCTAAAAACTTTGTGCTCAAAGTTGCTTCACCTTTCTCATTTAGAAAATGAGGAAATTGGGCAAGATGACCTCTAAGATTCCTTCCAAGCAGCAAATCCAATGACTTTAATGACCTAATTGAGGTTCTTCCAAGTACATGATGGTCAGCTAATCATGACTATTAAAATACAAAAATTGTCCAATTTTAATATGTGGTCTGTGAGTCTGGAAACATTTCAACTTGCTTACTAAATACTAAATAGGAAAGGAAGCACAGACAAGGCTGTTTATTTTTTCTTTTATTTTGTCTTGCATTTACCAATGACCCACGGACTTATTCTCCTTCCTCCCCCAGAAGTGAATCAAAGAGCACTCATTTTCACAAATCAATGTTGACAAGAGTAGAGCTCACTGCTGTCTTCTTATTTTAGATCTGATGAGTGCAAATATACCCCTATTTTCATCAGCTTGCGTCAATGACGTAGCCTATCTCTGTCTCTACAATGGCTTTTTGAAGCTCCTTTTAAATGTGGTCTTCGCTCTCTGAGCTGTGGTGCATGTGGTTGCCTTCTCTCGATTTGTGCCTCCTTCCCCACCCCAACCCCAACATAAATGGAAAAAGATGACTTTTCTACATCTCTAAATGTTAGGGCTTTGAGAAGCAGGCTCAGAAGAAATGGGCTCAGGAGTGGCTGAGGATTTAATTGTCTGCTCTCTCCACACACCAGGAAGCTTGGTAGATCTGCCGCCTAATCCAGGAACTCCCAAAGGGTGTCATGTCCCCTTCTTTATCTCAAGGCTTACTCTACGAGCTCCCCCTTCCAGGTCACAGACTTCACCTCATCAGATAGCCCAGTTTTATTAACAGGGCATGGGGAGCAGTGGTTGATGTTCTGTTCTCTGTGCAGACATTACTTGAAGAAACCTGGACCAGCCACTTTGGCTTCCTTTGGCCCCGTCCCATTTAATATCTAACCCTGCAGCATGAAAGCTCTGAGAGCTCCTTTCTAGAATCTCTTTTATGTGGATGTCACTATATAATCATAGCTTTGGGGCTGGGAGGAACTTTTATTTAAAAAAAAAATACTGGTAATTTTATTGTATTGTGTGAACCATTTATTAAATGTGAAAAAAACTTAAATACTTGGAATTAAAACATAAAATCAATTCCTAGTTTACAAGTTCAAAATTCAATACAATAAAACACTGCTGGAAAGAACTTTCGAAGCTTTCCAATCTAAATCTATAACTAGCATTACTTGTGGTGTGAAAAATCATCACAAAATGGACTTGAGATTATCTTCATGAATGGACCTAAGGCAAGCAAGCTTGAAAAAATCCTTAAATGAACTTTTTATGACAAAGTTAGTTCAGGTGGGGAGATAGAGACTCCAGGATATAATGAAACCATTCTGCCACAAAAGGTAGAAAATTGTTACTATTTGCTTACAGCCACTTGTCCAATTTTTTTCTTATTTTTCTTTTAGAGTGAAAGGTTTCTTGATGCCTCTCTTGGGACAAATGATCTGGATGATAGCATCTTTCCTTCCTTTTAATAATCTTCCTTAATATATAAAACCCTTCATTAGATGTCTAATTGAACATCATGCTGAACTAGACATTATAACCCCAAAAAATGACCTAGAAAAAAAAAGGTTTCTTGTCAGGCCAAATATGTGTCTGTTGTTTTTCAATCATTTCAGTGCAACTCTTCATGAACCCATTTGGAGCTTTCTTGGCAAAGATATTAGTGGTTTGTCATTTCCTTTTCCAGGTCTCCCCAGATGGGGAAACTGAGGCAAACAGGGTGAAGTGACTTGCTCAGAGTGCTCTTAAGAGTCTGAGGCCAGATTTGAATTCAGGTTTTTCTGATTCTGAGCCTGGATCTCTATCCACTGAACCACCCAACTGGACCAAGGTGGTCCTCATTGCCACAAATATAGGATATTATGTCAGCTGTGTGAAGATACTAAGCTATTACATAAAATAGCTGAAAGAACATGAAATCAAGATCCAGGATTCCTGAGATTAAGTCCCGGTTATGACCCTTTTTATCTGTGTGAGCTGGGGCAAATTATTTCTTCTAACTGTCTGAAAATTCTCCCCTGTTAAATAAATATAAAGGACTAGCTGGACTTCTGTGGTCCCTTACAGCCCTAACATTCTCCTAATAATTTCCCATTACCAATTTCATATTGTTATTTTAAAAGTGTTTTCTAATCCACTGTGAAATGTAATTTTTCAGTAACTGCTCCACAAAGCATTTAAATAAGACAAAGGCATTTCAAGGGTGGAAGGCCAAATTCAATATATATCTGTGAGTAATAGTTACCAGGAGAAGGCCAAGATGTCACCTTGAAATTTAGCATGTCCATAACTGAGCTGATCATGTCCCCTTTCACCAATTCCAACTTCTCATCCTGGCTTCCCCCCTTCAATGGCACTACTTTTCCCCAGCTACTCAGGTTTGACATTTTGAAAACACAAGTCTGACAAGTTTGACAAGTCTCTAGACTTGTTCTTTTGGGATGAAGTAGAAAGAAACTCTCTTTTTCTACTCCTGCAATGGTGGATAACTATTATACCCATCTGTATTCATATTTCGCTTGTAAAAAAAAAAAACTGCAAGATTAGTGGGAAAATAACTAGGCTGCCTTTAGGTACCTTAACAGATTATCAAATTTAGACCAGACTTTCCCCAAAGTATGTCTTGTATAAAATATAAATGTGGCCTTTAGTTGATATTTTGTAAATACATAATACATATGTACATATATGTATTATTTTTCTTTCAAAGAGGACATAATTTTAGAAACAAATTTATATACTAGAATGCCTTCATTTTGGACAGTAAATAAAGATTCTGTTTCCTTACAGCTCTGGACTGCTCCTTCTTATAGCTCTTATGTTCCATTTTTGTCTTGGAAGACTGAAACTAGATAAAGACATTCTGTGGCTTTAGGCTATGAAATGTTGAATTTATATTATCAGTGAGTAGAGAGAAGGGTGTTTATGAGGGAAAAAAAAGGGTAAATAGGGTAAAGAAAAATTCGCTGATTCTCTCTTCTGGATGGTCTGGAACACATCCCAGATCAGATACAAGCATGTATATGAGATAGCTTGAGGTACTAAAGTTATCCCTTCTGTCTAAGAAAAATGATTTCTGAAGAGCAGAGCAGGTGTGTGCCGTTCAGTTAGATCAAGGAGAGGGAGGAAAGCCACAAAAGCAGGACCCGGCCTATAATGGGGCCATAAGGGCATGCCCCCAGTGGATGAGTTTCTGGGTCCTACACAGAATAAAAATGTGCACCTCCTTTTCTGGTCTGGCCCAAAATGACCTGCCTTAGCTAACTTCTGCTGAGGGCAAAGACCTGCCTTCCAGCAACTCAAATAAAACTACTATCATGTCACCTCTGGGTGGGAAATTTGACTCATTGGGTGACCTGAATTTGAGCTGCTGACCCAGAGGTGATTGGCCCCCTATCCCATTACTAATCTCGGTCAGCCCTGACTCCCAACTCCCATTTCTCCCTGCAGGCCACAAGGAGGGAGTTTGGGGAACTGGAGTGACTACAATGCTCTGTGGTCCACACAAAAGTCCAGCAAGGGGCCCTGGATACCTCACCCCGAGTGCCCTGGCTTTCTGTCCCCTGCCATCTGCTCTCCTGCCCTCCATCCAACATCCAACACATTGGCCAGCCTGAACAGGCCCCGGAGAGGCCAAGGTCAGCAAGGAGCCGACCTCTACAGATGGATCCGGCCCAAGTGTCCCAAGTGCAGCTGGGGTTCAGCCTGGACACAAGTGCTCACAGTCTTAGTATCACCGTGTCACAGAATGTCAGCAAAAGAAAGGGGCTTTGATACCATGGAAGCCACCTCCTGCATTTGGGAGAGTAGGAAATTGAGACCTTCCCAGTCTCAATTTGCTGGATTAGCCAGCAAATCCAGATTTAGAAGCTCACTTCTCTGTGTGTGTGTTTTTATTCAAGTTGTTCCTTTTCTCTGCTTTTTCTTAGACTCCCTGGCTTCCTCCCAAGCTCACTGTTCCTTCCTAATTCTCTCAATTGAGAGTTCTCTCACCTTCTTCATATTATCTTGGATGTATATAATGATTCTCCACTCAATTCTAGAGTCTCAAAATTTCCTCGGTTCAATTTGGGTTAATGCGACTCCCCCATTTATCTGTTGGATTTGTATATGTAAATGTTTCCCTTGATTTCTATGAGCACACGTGACATATCCCCACAGAATATGCATTACACTCAAAAACCACACAGGAAGCAAAAAAAATCCAATCACAGGGCATTTAACTGAAACTACTAGAAAAGCAAAGGCCATCTCTGGTTGTTTTAAATGATGTCTTGCCACAGGACCCAGATGGCTCTGGAGGGGAAAATGAGGCAGGTGACCTTGCACAGCTCTCCCTCACTTAAAATCTAATTCACTTGTAAGTTATGGAATCACCTTCCTGATGTCATGCAAAAAGATAAATAAATAAATAAATAAAACAAAACAAAACAAACAAAAAAAAAAGAATTAGGAAAACAAATAAGGATCATTCTTAGCCTTCTTAAGCAAATGAGAATAATTTTTCACAAGCCAAAGGGGACAAAGAACAATTCCCTTTTTCTTTTCCACCTTGCTCCATCTATCTCCTCAGGTAAAGGAGACCTGCATTGCATTAAAGGTGGTTGTTTTGCTCCCAGAGTGGTCATTTGCCACTTCTCAGCCTCTTCGAGCTTCTTAAACCCCAGCCACATGACTCAGAATACTAGCCACCATGTCCCTAGGGTGTCTATTTTGTCATCTTACTTCCAGTTTTAACTAGTTGACAGCCAAGGAGACAGTGGACAGACATGGACGCCACTCTTGGTCATTATTATCACAAGACCTAAACAAAGTGGTCATACTGATCTATCTCTGTTGCTATTTCTGACATCATCAGTGTAGTATACCAAGTATTCTAGGCCCTGAGTGGGTCACATGGGGTTGTTTATTTGGAAATGCCTCCTGTGATTGACACTACTTATGACCAATTCACCTTTACCTGGGAGGGAGTCCAGTATCCTTTCCCTATCTTTCCCCAGGCCTATCCTGACTCTCATACTTCCACTGCATGGTGGCCAGAGACTTGAAAGAGATTTTCCTTCCTGAGAACATTGACGTCCATTGTTATGTTGTCCAAGAGACAAAGTGGAAGAGATCAATCTAAGAAAATCCATGGTTAGACCATGAGTTAAATTTGGGGGAAACTTTACTCCTCCTAGCACAAGCTTATTCACAAAACCCTCCTTTCTTAAAGTTGCTGTTTTGTCTGATTTACCAAGACCACTTCCCTCCATCAGAAAGCCATGAACAAATAGGATCTCAGCAGCCATCAGTCTGGTAATGGCAGATACCCAATGGAATGGATGTCCTGACAAGTCTTCCCAGGAAGTCCAGTTTTGAGACCTAGGAAAATAAAGAGTAAATCAGTGGTATCCATAACAATAGCTGTGACAAGAGCTTAAACTATATTAAGTCAGAAGCTACTCTCTCTGGGAATCAAAGTGGTACAGGGAAGAACACACTTCTAAAGTATTGAGGTGGATAAGTAATTTTGGTACATTTTTCTTGCTATTTTTTTAGGCAATTGGAGTTGGAAGACTTGCCCAGCATCATATAGCAAATAAGTGTTAAGTGTCTGATGCTGAATTTGAACACAGGTCTTCCTGACATCAGGGTTTCTGCTCTATCCATGGTACCAGCTAGCTTCCCCCACTATATTTTCAAGTAAATATCCTTTTGAAAAAGCTAATGGGGCAGCTAGGTGGTGCAGTGGATAGAGCACTAGCCCTGAAGTCAGGAGGACCTGAGTTCAAATCTGTTCTGTGTGATACCTGTGTGTGACCCTGGACAAGTCACTTAACCCCAACTGCTTCAGGAAAAAAAAAGCTAATGAATATTAATTGTTTAAATGAAGTGTGCTTCTGGTCATGTAGATAGATACCTACATATCACTTCTCCAAAAAGTACCTCTTTGTATTTTATTTTATGGTATGACCTTCATATTCAGATTGCATATCTATATTGAGCTTATTGTGAAATATAATATAAAATATTAGTCTAAACTTAATTTCTGCCAAACTACTTTCCAGTTTCTTATCAATTGTTGTCAAAAAAAAATTTTTTTCCTCCAAGTATTTTACATAAGTTCTCAGATTTATGAAATCCTAAGTTATTAAGATTTGCTATTTTTCCTGATTCTTCCTTATCTAGTCTGCTCCAGTTATGGAGCTTTCTATTTTTTAACCAGCACCACATAGTTTATGTATTGCCTTATAATATAATTTGAGGACTGGAAGTGCTGTTTCTTCAAGGGCACTCCGCTTTCATTATATCTTGCCAAGAGTCAGGCTCAAGGTTGGCTGTTTCCCCAGTGACTTCTTTACTATTTCAATCCCTTGATGAATCTCATTCATGGAGGTACCATCTCCCCAAAATAACTGCCATTCTGGTTCAGTTTATTCCCATTATCTTTTCCTAAATCTTTCACCCACAGTTTCAGGGAGAGTTTTTCATCCACAAATACAGACTCATAAATCATTCAGAAATTGTCTCTTTCTCAGCAGCCCAGATGAATTAAAAGGTACAACACAAAACTTTCTAAGTGGAAATCACTCCCAGTAATAACTGCACCTGTAATACATCCCCTGACTATAATTTTGTCTGGTTTCTTATTCATCATTATATAAAATCCCTAAGGACACTAATGGCCCCTCAAAAACCAGGAGAGGCAGAGTGAGGTAGTAAAAATCATGATTAGTTAGAGTTGGGAAATGTGGGCTAAAATTGCATCTTCAACAACAAATACAACTATGATGATCATGAACAAGTTGTTTCCTCAGTTTCATTTGTATAATGAAAATAATACTTTTCATGATTGTTATAACCATCAAATGAGATGATTTATGTAAATACATAAATGTATGTATTGCAAAATGAAAAAGCACTATGTAGTTTACCCCAGAGAAAAGAGCAATGTCTCTGGGGTGGGAAATCCCAGTTCTAATCCTGTCTCTGCCACTTGGCTATTCATTAAACGTCTCTGGGTTTCAGAGCATTGGACTAGATTGATGCTGAAATCCTTTCTATATCTAAATCTAGGATCCCCTGATCCCATTGTCTCTAACATAGACCGACAAGAGACTACACAGACCTTCATTTCTAACATAAATTTCACAGGTCAGAGTTCAGGTCTATAATTTGTTATTGCATTTCCTTTATACATTATGATTATTATGATAATAACTAGCATTTATGGGCAGCTAGTGGTGTAGTGATTAGAATGCAGGGCCTGAAGTCAGGAAGACACATCTTTCTGAGTTTTAAATCTGGCCTCAGACACTCATTATCTGTGTGACCCTGGGTAAGCCACTTAACACTGTGTTACCTCAGTTTCTTCATCTGTAAAATGAGCTGCAGAAGGAAATGGCAAATGCTTCCAGTATTTTTGCAAAGAAAATCCCAAATTGAGTCACAGAGAGTTGGATGTGACTGAACAATACAATAAAAACTATCATTTATATAGCATTTTAGAGCTCCCAAATCATCTTATCTCTACGATTTCTGCTGACTTTCACAACAGATCTGAGAGAGATCATGTTCTTTTATTTTTTCCCTATGAGTTACAAAAGATGAAGTGATTTTCCCAGTATCATAAAGGTAAAAATCAAATCCAGATCTCCTGACTCCAAATCCATTGTTATTTCTACAATAATTCCTCTCCAAGAATTTCTGAATTTAATGGATTTTTCACAGTCATTTTAAAGAAGAGATTGAGTAAAGCTCATCCTTCCCAATCTTTGAATGTTTTATTAGATTCACCAATTCTCCAAGCTGGAAGGGAATTTAAAGACCATCTAATGCAATCCCTCCCCCATTTTTTTTTCAGATGGAGAAACAGAGAAAATAAGAATAGGAAAAATGATCTGCCCAAGTTATAGAACTAGCTGAAATTCAAGTTTTCTGACTTTGTGGCCAATTTTCTTCCCATGACACCCTGCTGCTTCTTAAAACTTTTTTTTACTTCAAAATCAAATGCAGAAAGGCAGAAATAGTAAATGCATCTTTTTTAGATTTTATTGCTTAATGATGCAATAAAAATTACATGTAATAAAGGGCTAGGAAAAAACAGACCAAAAATTAATTGGAAACTAAATAATCTAATCCTAAAGAACAAGTAGGTGAAACAACAAATCATAGAAACTATTGATAATTTCACCCATGAGAACGACAATAATGAGACAACACATCAAAATTATGGAATACAGCCAAAGCCATTCTTAGGGGAAATTTTATATTTCTAGATGCTTACTTGAATAAAATAGAGAAAGATAAAGTCAGTGAATTGGACATGCAACTAAAAAAGCTAGAAAAAAGAATAAATTAAAACTCCCCAATTAAATGTCAATTTTGAAATTCTGAAAAATAAAAGGGAAGATTAATAAAATTGAAAGTAAGAAAACTATTGAACTAATAAATTACAAAATTAAAGGTTGGTTTTATGAAAAACTACCAAATTAGATAAATCTTTAGTTAAAACTTTTTTTAATTCTTGATTTTGTTAGTTTTCAAGTGACTTGGACTAAAGGCAGACACATTTCCTCCTTCTTTGGAGCATCTCTTCTCTTTTACCTTTGTGGTGTGCTATCAGTAGTAAAAATCAGAAAAAATCACTTGTCTGCCAAATAAAGAATTCTGAAACTATTTAGAAGGCTCTTCCCTCATGCACCAGTGCCAGTGGAGTGATCAGGATTGGATGCTGGTCTGCACTATTAGTGGAGGCTTTTTTAAAAGGAAGAATTCCCAGACTCATAGTTGACAAATCATTAAGGAAGGGTGATGATGGGGTGACTGAAAGCTGTTGCTGAAAGATTTGGTTGAAGGAGCTAATGGCATTCTTAAGTAAAGGAGAGAAAATTTCAGGGGAGACTTGATCAATTTCACTAAATATTTGAAGTACCCCCATGTAGAAGAGGAATAAAAAGCTGATTAATTCTGTGCTGATTAGTTCCAAAATGAAAGTCACAAAAACGTAGATTTTGAATTCAAGAAAAAAAACAACCCAAATAGAATTTATGGAACATGGAAGGTGCCTTCTCTTTAAATAATGAGTATCTGTTCATTGTCAGTCAGTCCATCAATAAGCATTTATTCAGCACCCACTGTGTGCCAGGTACTAAGGGTTTATATTACAAAGAAAGGTAAAAGGAAATCTTTGTTCTCATGAAGCTCCCAGTTTAATGGGAGGGACAACATGTAAGCAACTATGTACAACCAAGAAACATACAGGATAAATTTATTAGAATCTTCAACAGGGACATATAATTCTTTGTCAAACAAATATGGAGTGGAATTCATCTATTTATAATGGATCAATCAAACTAAATGAATTTTCTGCTCCTCTTATTGAAGAAAAACACTCTGCTTATTTGACAAGAATCTATTGGAAATAGATATCCAAAATTGCTAATCATCTCTGCTTGAAAAGAAATTCAAAGGACAGAATTTACCTTGAAAACTGAAAATTTCTCTGACCCAGTCATTTCCATGCCAATAGAGAATTAGCCAATAGAAAAATTTGAAATTTCCAGGGAAGCTTCGACTTGTCCCTATTTATTGCCATAGTCCCATAACATCTGAATAGGTGATGGGAGGAAAGAATGTAGTTAGAGATGAAAGAAATGAGGATTATAAAATATTAAAGAAATTTACTTTTTTCTCTGAACCAATAACTAATGCTTGGATTAAGTTTCCTAGCCATTTCCCTCTCCACCTCACCACCCAGTTCTGTCATAGGATTGAGGGTAAGGGAAGCTTTTCTTCTTTATTATTAACCTATTTTGCAGGAAGTGGCCAAAATACACAGTGGAAGAGAAAGAGTTTCCTGTTATACCACATATAGGAATGGACTTACTTCCCTCTCCCTCCCCACTTTCTGTGTGGGCACAATTGAAACTATGCTAAGGAGTGTTCTAGGGAGTAAATATGTAAAAGCTCAGAAACCAGACGATGGAGATGGATGAAGTGAGAGAAATCTGCAGATAGATTAAATACTTCTTAGCCCACAGGCCCCACTTGCCATCATCTCTCAACTAATAGACAAGGTGTGAAAAAATACTCAGGAAGTGACTGGGTGCCTGGAAAAGAAGACTCACACCTTGGGGTCACCCAAGAAACTGACATTTTCTAAATATTGAGGTAAACTTAGCACAATAAGAATAAACAGTATTTTCTCTAGAAAGAATGGAAAGTAGGCTCTAGGAAAAAGAAGGGAATAGATATAAAGAGAAGCATACAAGCTTATTTCTAGCTCCACAAACCTCTAAAGAAAGCAATTTCCTTCTATTCTATAAACAAACTTAAATGGAGTAAATCTATTTGTTTTCTCAGTTTTTCTTTATTTTTTTCTTCCTTTGTTTTTTTTTTCTTTTCATTCTCCCTTCCATACTTATTCCCTCCCTCCTTCTCTCCTGTCCTTTTTCCTTTCTTTCTGTCCTTTCTCCCTCCCTCCTTTCCTTTGTCTTTCCTTCCTTCCTTCCTTCCTTTCTTCCTTCCTTCTTTTCTTTTTTTTTTTAATAGGAATCTTGGATAATTGGATGGGTAGTACATTGAGTGGAACCATAAAGTAAAATCTTTGAGAGTGGGAATTATATTTGTATCTGTAGTGCTTAGTACATTTCCTGGCACCTAGTAGGGAAAACATCAGATTTTTTTGATATAGAAGACTTGAGTTCCACGTTCAGGTCCAGCTATATGACCATGAACAAATCCCTTCCCCTCCCTGAGCCTCTGTTCTCCCATCTATGAAATGGTAATAATCTTACTTTCACTAGCTTGCCCCAATAGACTTATGGAGGATATCACCATGTCAATATATAATTAATTTATCCTGAAGGGTTTTGGTGAGAGGTGTGGAAAGAGATATCTTCTAAGTTAAGTACAGAAATCTAGCGCATTTCAATAGGTGATTCTCTCCTTATTGATCTTTGTCAGTTTGTGTTTGGCTTCCTGGTCATCATCACTATTGATAATTATCCCATTAAAGCAGTCAAGTGACAAAGTGGATAGAGCCCTAAATCTGTGATTAGGAAGATCTGAGTTCATATTCAGCCTCAGGCACTAATCTGTCTGTAGTTTGCTTACTAGCCACTCAGACTATTGACAAGTCATTCTTCTGACCAAATTCTGACTCTTCCTGAAAATACGCATATCACTAATCTCAAATATATAACTCATTATTCCAACACATGAGAAGAATAATCCTCCTCTCCATCTGTACTACCCCAGTCCCTGTGAAAGAGGAATTGGGCTCATACTTAGCCCAGAGCATGGCTGGCTCTGAATTTCACTTGCAAACTTTACTCCAGGATCACCATGATTCGAATTCTGTCCCAGGAGGATCACCTTGGGCAACTGAACCTGAGAACAAACAACATTGAACAGAAATAAACACCCTCTGGTTCAGTATTTAGGACTGGAGTAAAAGAGAGGGAAGCAAAGGAAGGCAAATCTCTCAATTCTTATTGTATCAAGTTATAGAGTTTACATGTTGGGTATAGCAGATAGGAATCAAAAAAAGTGCCAGGCTGAAAAATGACAAACATTTTATAGACAAAACTCATCAATCAAAGGAGACCATCCACATTCACATGGGAGGGGATAAAATGAGCTTCATGTTTGGCAAACTCAGCATGCTCAAAGGCCTAATAAGGCTGTGGGCAAATTCAGAATGCTAAAGAGAAGCCATAGTGAGGAAATAAATTTTATTTGTAGGTTTTCTTTTTGGCAGTTTATCACAGTGAAAAGTCCACATTTTGGAAATAGAAAGTCACAATACGGAAGCAAGAAGAAAATCTTCATGGCCACAGAGGTTGACATGGGCTCCAGCCCTACCTGTCATAGGACTGGTATCAGCATTGAACTGGCATGGAGTGCACAGCTGCCATAAGCACCCACTCCCTCCCTTTAGGAGAGATTCTAAATCCTTTACCCTCTGCTACTGTGGACTCTGCCAAGAGTGGGAAAAGGAGAAAAATGCCAGATAGTGCTGCCTTTAAGGTAGGGAGAGGTGAGGTAGAGAGGGCATCTGTGCCCTACCACTCATACCCAGGTCCATCGTTTCCCTTCTGCTACTGCTCTTGTGCCATTTCCCATCAGCTGTAGACAATTCATTATTTTAATTCTAAGTTTGATTTGAACTTGTCATGGAGGAAAGTGAATGTTGGTCATTATTTCTGTCCTGCTCCTCAAAGCTTCATGCCCACTCCCATAGTGGTGGTGGTGGTGATGGCAACATGCCTCGAGGACTTGAAAACTCTTACTTATTTTGAGTGTCCAGTTATAGGCAGCCCATGTCCATCATGACTGATGAATGGTTCATATGGTCCACTCTATCTAAACCAACTCTCCAATTGATAAGTTGTCAAAGGATATGAACAATTTTCGGATGAAGAAATTGAAACCATTTCTAGTCATATGAAAAGGTGCTCAAATCACTATTGATCAGAGAAATAAAAATTAAGACAACTCTGAGGTACCACTACACACCTGTCAGATTGGCTAAGATAACAGGAAAAGATAACGATGAATGTTGGAGGGGATGTGGGAAAACTGGGACACTAATACATTGTTGGTGGAACTGTGAACGGATCCAACCATTCTGGAGAGCAATTTGGAGCTATGCTCAAAAAGTTATCAAACTGTGCATACCCTTTGACCCAGCAGTGTTTCTATTGGGTCTATATCCCAAAGAGATTTTAAAGGAGGGAAAGGGAAGAATGTTTGTGGCAGCCCTTTTTGTAGTGGCTAGAAACTGGAAATTGAAACAATGCCCATCAATTGGAGAATGGCTGAATAAATTATGGTATATGAATATTATGGAATATTATTGTTCTGTAAGAAACGACCAACAGGAGGATTTCAGAGAGGCCTGGAGAGACTTGCATGAACTGATGCTGAGTGAAATGAGCAGAATCAGGAGAACATTATACACGGCAACAACAAGACTATATGATGATCAATTCTGATGGACATGGTTCTCTTCAACAATGAAATGTTTCAAACCAGTTCCAATTGTTCAGTGATGAAGAAAGCCATATCCACCCAGGGAGAGGCCTGTGGAATCTGAGTGTGGACCACAACATAACATTTTCATGCTCTCTATTGATGTTTGCTTGCATTTTGTTTTCCTTCTCAGGTTTTTTTTCTTGTAGATCTGATTTTTCTCATACAGCAAGATAACTTATAAATATGTATACATATTTGATCTGTCATATATTTTAACATAATTAAATTAGACTACCTGCCATCTAGGGAGGGGGTAGGGGGAAGGAGGGAAAAATTTGGAACAGAAAGTTTTGCAAGGGTCAATGTTGAAAAATTACCCATGCATATGTTTTGCAAATAAAAAGCTTTAATAAAAAAATTTTAAAAAAGAAGGGAAGGGCTAAGAAGAACCAGATTCTACAAGTAGTCTCACCAAATGCACAGATTCCCAGGAGTTAGCTCTCATTAGCCAGTCCTGATACATAAGAAAAGCGAGGAGAAGAAATAGGGTATTGGAATCAGGAATCCTTTTCATATTAGTGATGAAACTCTGGAAGGAAAAGGATTCTTTACTTTTAGTAGTATTTTATTTTTAAAATTTTTAATTTTAATTTTATTTTTCCATATACATACAAAGATAATTTTCTACATTCACTTTTGCAAATGCTTGTATTCCAAATTTTTCTCCCTCTCTCCCTCCTTGCCCCCTCCCCAAGACAGCAAGTAATCTAGTATAGGTTAAAAATGTACAATCTTCTAAACATATTTCCATATTTGTCATGTTGCTCAAGAAAAAGCAGATCAAAAGGGGAAAAAAGCACAAGATAGAAAAAAAAAAAACAAGCAAGCAAGCAAACAACAACAACAAAAGGTGAAAGTACTATGACTTTGATCCACATTCATTTTCCATAGTTTCTCTGTGGCTGCAGAAGGCACTTTAATTCCAAATCTATTGGAATTGCTTTGAATCACCTCATTGTTGAAAAGATTCAAGGCCATCACAGTTGATCATGATATATCCTGTTGCTGTGTACAGCATCCTCTTGGTTCTACCACTTTATTTAGCATCAGTTCATGTAAAGCTTTCAAGACTTTTCTGAAATCAGTCTATTCATCATTAATATTTCATAATATTCATATACCATAACTTATTCAACCATTCTCCAACTGATGGACATTCACTTGATTTCCAAGTCCTTGCCACTACAAAAAAGGGCTGCTATAAACATTTTTGCACATGTGGGTCCTAGGAAGATATTTCTTTACTTCAGACCTGAAGGAAGACAGCAAACTAAGTCCCATGATCTTCCTCCCCCCATATCATAAACCATTAGAGATCAATAAAATCCTCTTTATCATCTACTCCAATTTTTATTCATTCTGCAGGTGAGAAATTTGAAATTCAAGAGGGAAAGTGCTTGTCCAAGATGGCACAGTAGCAGAAATGGGATTCATACCCAGATATCTATACTCTGATCCAGCTGTTTTCAAGGCATTATGTTGCTTAAGAGAAACTACAAATTCTAAGCACATCTCTATTAACATCAGATCATTGTATTTCTGTGTGTACCTGAAGATCAGCTATCCATAAATCTCTTATTGTTTATGTTCTGTGCTTTGGACTTTATATCTTTAGGAAGTATTTATGCTCCCTCGAGAAAGACCTATTGCTTCTTTTTAAAAAATTATCTTTCATTTTTATGTCACCTTCATTTCCAAATACACTTCTCCCCCATTTCCTGCCCAACCAGTCATAACAATAGCTAACATTTTTAATAGAACTTTGAGGTTTGCAAAACACTCTACAAATATTATCTCATTTGGTCCTCACAACAAACCTGGGAGGTAGTTGGTTCTATTATCCCCATTTTGCAGATGAAGAAACTGATGCAAGTAGAAGTTAGTGACTTGTTCAAGTGTTCCTTAAAACAAAAGGTTGGAGAAGACAGTTCAACAAAACTCAATAAATCAAATTAGCAAATCTATTAGCAAATACGGTGTTCCACACCCACAGTTTCCCTATTCTACAATGAAGAAAGCATATGCATTTTCTCAACTCATAGAGTCCAACCTTGGTTACTGCGTTTTAACATCACCTTGTATGAGTCTTATTTAAAATATGATCAGCAGGCTGATTTCAGAAAAGCCTGGAGAGATTTATTTGAACTGATGCTAAGTGAAATAAGTAGAACCAACAGATCATGGTACACAGCAACAAGATTATGTGATGATCAATTGTGATGGACTTGGTTCTTTTCAACAATGAGGTGATTCAAGGCAATTCCAATAGACGGGATAGAAAGTGCCATCTGCATCCAGCGGGAAATTATGGAAACTGAATGTGGATCAAAACATAGTATTTTCACCTTTTGTGGTTGTTGTTTGTTTGTTTTTCTTTCTTGTGCTTTTTTCTCTTTTGATTTGATTTTTCTTGTGCAATGTGGCAAATATGGAAATATGTTTAGAAGATTTGTACATGTTTAACTATATTGGATTATTTGCTTCTAGGGAAGGGGAGAAGTAGGGAGGGAAGGAGAAAAATTTGGAACACAAGGTTTTATAAGAGTGAATGTTGAAAACTATGTGTGTATTTTGAAAAATAAAAAGCTATTTTTATTAAAAATAATAATAGTAATAATTTCTTGAAAAAATAAAAGAAGTATGTGAATCTGGGTGGGTGTGGAAAGATGGAATAATGAGAAAATCTGCTCTGAAGTTTAAAAAACATAGATCCTGAATAATGGGGAGAAAAGGGAAAAAGTAAAGGAGGAGACATAGCTTCAGTAAAAAGCAAATAAATAAACAAATGGAAAGGTATACGGATACGAAAGGGACCCGAGGAGCAAGATAAAAACAAAAAACGAACTTGTTTTATCATTTGCCCTTTCCTGTCAAGAATTGAAGGCGAGGGGCAGCTAGGTGGCGCAGTGGATAGAGCACCAACCCTGAAGTCAGGAGGACCTGAGTTCAAATCTGGTCTCAGACACTTAACATTCCCTAGCTGTGTAACCCTGGGCAAGTCACTTAACCCCAATTGCCTCAGCAAAAAGCAAAAAAAAAAAAATAATGGAAGGCGACGTGTGTGTGTTGGGGGGCCGGAGGAGGTACCATTGATGAAGAGGGAGAAGTGGCTTTGCAGGGGCTGGAAGCAGTTCCAGGGCTCTAGGCTCCTTCTGGAAACAGCCTCCTCTTTGCCCGGTTTTGCTTTGGCCACCACTGGCCATTGATACGGTACCCACGTGGGCCCCTCAGCCTCTCCGCCATCCCGCTGCCTGTGGCTGCCTTTGTGGAGTCCCCCCGTCTCTCGCGCAGCCCCCAGCACCGAGGAGAGATGAAGTCAGCCTCTGTGGTCGGAGAGGAGTTGCCTGCCGGTTTCTCTTCACCGTCTTCCTGGAGCAGCAAGCAGCCTAGTGTTTCTTGGAATCTGCCTTGCTTTCTCCCCAGCGGCACACGTCATACATAGCCCTGGCCCCTTGTCGGGTCAAAGTTGCGTCTTTCTCCTCCTGTGGCCAGGGCTGCGGGGTGCTTCTGAGCACTTCAGCTACTGCCCCGGGGCTGAGACAGTGGGGGGAGGGGGCGGAGGATGGGGTAGGTTTGGCCCAGAGGGAGACTGTTGTCAGAGGGAGTGCAAGCCAAATACCTCTGTGGTTGGGCAGTGGGGAACCTCCGTCTTCGAGCAATTACAGGACTCCGGGGGCTGCCCTTTCCTCCGGTTGCTGAAGGAGACGCTAACAAAACTTATCATATTTAGCAGTTCAAAGTGCTGCCTTCCCGGGCCTGCAGAGCCAAGCACATAGAAATGTTTCCTGGGTTCTTACTCCATCTAGGAACTAGGAAGCAGGATGGGTCTGTTCTTCACAGAGAGGGAGAAGCCCTCGAGAGAGTTGGGACAAGGCTTGGGACGACAAAACCCTCTGGTTAGATTCTTTTTCTGCTTTTCTTTTCATATAATATTTTGGTTCTTCCCCTAATTATAAGTCAAAACAATTTTTAACATTTTTTTTGTTTTGAATTCCAAATTCTATCCCTCTCTCTTTTCCCTTATCCCTTTCTGAGATACTAATATGTGCAATCATGTAAAATGTTCCCATATTAGTCATTTAATGCAAGATGTCTTTAAGGAAGGAGAGAAAGAAAGAGAGAAAGAAAGAGAGAAAGAAAGAAAGAAAGAAAGAAAGAAAGAAAGAAAGAAAGAAAGAAAGAAAGAAAGAAAGAAAGAAAGAAAGAAAGAAAGAAAGAAAGAAAGAAAGAAAGAAAGAAAGAAAGAAAGAAAGAAAGAAAGA